>VWYI01020249.1:60603-78168 GCA_013399455.1 Anthoscopus minutus
CCTCCCTCCCTCCCATCATATTTATACAAGAAAATCAGGGACAAACACACCAATTTCCGTGCTAAGAATGCAATTTTCTAATAAAACTTTTTAAGCTTTTGCAGATCTCCTGACTTTGGTCTTTGCTTTTGACCATGAGCATCTACAAATCCTGGATGCTCTCTTCGCCGTAGGGGTGGAACACCACTCTCCTCATCTTTGCCCATCATTTGCCTACACCTTTTTCCTTTACCCTGGTGCCTTCTTCTCGCTCTCTTCAGTGAGTTTGGAGAGAAAGAGGAGCCACGGGGCTGAGGAAGGGGATGAAAAAGAGAGCAGGAAAATCATGTGTCCCCAGAGCATGATCTCTTCTTACACAGTGTGGTGAGACAGCAGTGGTATAAAGTGAAATAACTTGTCACGCACTAGTAAATGCTAAATAAACAAGTAATAAGAAAGTAGAAACAGATGGTTAATTTTTTAATTCAAAAATTATTTATGGTATCGATAACGCGCTGCAGAAGCTGGTGGGCTGGAAATCGGGCAATGCCCTTCGGGAAGCATCTTGTGCCCGTTAGGTCACAACGGGCCCGCGGCCGCAAGTAGCGAAGTTCTGAGGGTTCCCACGGGTGGAGATGGAAACCACAGCCCCCACTGGCATGTGAGTGGAGCACGGCAGCATGAGGGGGTCAGCACCCGTGAGCCCCCTCCCAAAACGCCCTCCAGTTCCCCACGCGGGGCTGCATGTCCCCTGTGTCCCTCGCGGTGTCAGCGCTGGGGACTGCCCGTGACTCCCACCAAGCCTCCCACGTGTCCCCTGCGTCCCTCGCGGTGTCAGCGCTGGGGGGACCCCGGGGGACCCCCCACGCGGGGCGTGGCTTCCCATTCATGCTGTGCGTGACGTCACGGGAGGCGTGACCAATGGGAGCGGCGGGCTGGCCCCGCCCCATGGTGCCACTCTTAAAGCGTCGCCGCCGCCGCCGCGCGTCCGTCCGAGCGTGTGTCCATCCATTCATCCCTTCCCTGCTCCGGCGCTCCGGCCGGCCGTCCTCCCGAGCCATGAGGAGGCTGTTCCTCCTGCTGTGCAGCGCCGTGTCCTGCTGCATCGCGGCGCGGGCCGCAGAGGCGGCGCTGCCCGCAGCAGGAGGTGGGTGAGCGCGGTCCCACGCGGGACCGGGGGAGCCGCGGAGCGGGTTCGTCCCCTCGCGGGGAAGGCGGGTTCCGAGGCGCTTTGCTGACCCTTCTCTCCCGCTGGTTCGCAGATGGCAGCGCGGAGCGTGTGCCGGCACAGAAGGCGCGGGTGAAGTTCGGTCTCCGCTCCTCGCCGGACGCCGGTGAGGATGGTTGCACGCTCGCCATCGGCCAGCACCAGTGCCTGGAGGACTGCAAGTTCAACGTGACATCTAAAACCTTCTTCATCATTCACGGCTGGACGGTAAGTGTGAAGAATCCTGGGCAATGCTTTGCCCACTCGGAGAGAGCAAACTGCCCTGCAGATGGGCTGTATGTCCAGAATGTTTATTTTCAGGAAATTCTGTGACTGCCTCATCCCTGAAGGTGTTCAAGGCCGGGCTGGATGGCACTTTGAACAACCTAGTGGAAGATATCTCTGTCCATGGCAGGGGAGTTCAAACTAGATGATCTTTAAGGTCCTTTCCTACCAAACCGTTCTAGAATTCTATGAATAGAGGAATTTGGAAAAACTTCATGTTCTGAGCACAATGGTCTCTTAAAAGATTCACCTCTATTGAGATCTCTGGAGCAAAGTGTTTGGGGTCAGGATTCGGACCTCTGAAATCACTAACTCATTCATAACTGCTCAAGATCACTTCATAGCTGTATAATGTGAACATGGCACTAAAATCCAACTGACTGACCACTACAAATGTGACACTTGACTTGGCAGTGTCAAGGCACGTGTAAAGACCTTCTGTAATTGTAGCCGAGTGCCCAGCCCTGACATCTGCTACGCACTCTCCTTGATAAAGAAACAAGAGGGCACACAGACTTTATCAAGCTTTTTAATTCTGCATTTGATGAGGCCAAGTGTGTGGCATGAGGGGACTTATCAGCTCTGCCAGGGCTTACGCAAACCTCACTGCCAGGTCTGGCAAATAATTTTGCAATCCGTCAGAATTTCTGAAACTCTTGAGAAAAAGTGCGATAAGGTGGCACGTAACGAATGCCTCTCCCTCCTGCCCTAAAAGGCAAATGGGTAATTACAGCCAGAGTCTCTCAAAACCTGTTTTTCTTACTCCATTGCATGCATGCTCTTACTGCATCGCTGAGAGGTAATGGGGCTTGCAGAGGAGCAGCATGCAGCTGGAGCAGCATATGTAAATGACATACAAATAACTTGACTGTGGATGTATCATCTTGGTCCTGCAAGCTGCAAACTGACACCTGAATCTCTTTCTAGATGAGTGGCATGTTCGAAACCTGGCTTGACAGCTTGGTGTCCGCTCTGCAGGAGAGGGAGAAGGATGCCAATGTGGTCGTGGTGGACTGGCTCTCTCTTGCCCACCAGCTCTACACCGATGCCGTGAACAACACGCAGATTGTTGGAAAAACCATAGCGAGGTTGCTTGACTGGTTACAGGTAGTGCAAGCTAAGAGCAGCCTCTGTTGTAATGCTGTTGGGACTGTTGCACAAGGCTGCAAAGCATTCACCAACTCCAAGGCTCGCCAGCGGGGCAGGCTGTGCTGTAACACCCAGCCCTGGGCTCGGCCAGTGATGGCTCATGGCTGCAGTGCTGCTGCCCTGCCTCCCTGGAGATGCTGCCTTGCAGCATGCTCATGTCAGTGGTGCTGAAGTGCAGATTTGGGAGTGCTGCCTGAGCAATGCAGACTTGGGAGTTCAGAGCCAGCACTGGCCTGGCAGGAGGGTGGGGAAGGAGAAGGACAGGTCCATGGTGCTGCACTTGGCACCTGAGGACATGGCCAGTGCTGAGTCTGCTGGCAGCTCCCAGGGGAAAGTTTTATTCTTTATGATAAAGACTATCATAATTGGGGCTGGGACACGGGTAAACCACAAGTGCCATCCAAACTGTTCCACTTGTCTTGATGAAATACAAAATGAAGCATGCTTATCTCTTCTTGGAACTGGACTTTATATTCCTGCAGACAGAAGCAGCACCAGATGCACTGAAAGACAGGAGATCAAACTCTCATATTTTCTTTTCCTTGCAGGAAAACCCCCTCTTCAAGCTTGAGAATGTCCACCTGATTGGGTACAGCCTGGGTGCCCATGTGGCTGGCTTTGCTGGTAACCACGTCCATGGCACTATAGGCAGAATTACAGGCAAGTGGCTTTTTAAGCAGTCTCTCCCCTGTCCTTCCCGGCACTGAGTTTCCCCGAAGAGGCTCATTTCCTGTGTTGCCACAATGTTGCTTTGGTGTTATTCTTCCAGAAATGACAAGCTTTCTGCTTGTGGCAGCAGTGAAAAGCACCTGTCTCTTCACATCAATTATGGCAGGGTTTCAATGAAAAAACCTTGCCCAGGACAAACTGGTCCTAGGTTTATTTGAATTTAAATGTGGCTTCAAAACAAGTCCAGCTCAAGCTCTTACTATCCAAATGCTATTCGTCTGAGTGATAGCATTTTTGTAATTATAAACTAATGGAAGTGAGAGCTATTGGGTGCTGTTTGTCCCACAGGATGTCTGATTAAAAAAAAAATCAAACAACTCTAACCTCTCATTCTGGAAACATCTGAAGAGTTTGCTCCCAGCTCCAGAGGAAAGCTGCTTTCAACATGTGAGAACTTAGGACATAGTACAAGGGGTTGCATTAAGGATTTACATGTGACATTGGCAGTGAGAATTCCAGAGAGCCTAGCAATAAATGTCTGTATTTAGTTAATTGGGGGGAACAAAAAAATCACCTAACAGTCAAGTTGTAGAAATGCTCTGGAGTGCAGCTTCTGGTTGCAGGTGAGGCTCAGGGCTTAACAGAGCATCCCAAATCCATAATGGGATTTCAGATGCAGGGATTTCCTGGCTGCTGCTTAAATTGTGTTAGTCCCTCCATATGTGCAGTCTGAAGACAGACTAAATGTCACCAAGGCAGCTTTGGCTGCCAGCTGTTCCCAGTGCTAAACCTCTTCTGGTGTTTGGAGCTGCCTCTTGAAATATCTCTTCACCATGACCTGGTGAAAATTCTTTGCTTCCAACAGTCAGTCTGGTCACGGTGCTGCTATTGGGCTGTATTGCCCCAAAAGTGGAGTGGGACACCTTTATTTGTTCCCTCAGTGAGCCCATGGTGAAGACACCTTGGGGGACAGTACCAGCAGTAAGGCTGAGGCTGTCTGTGTATCAGGTGGTGAGGAGACCTGCCAGCAGCAGGCTTCTGGCTATATTCTGTATGAAATAGCCCAGTCTCTTACCTGGCCCCTTGTGTTCTGTCTCTGACTCCAGGCTTGGATCCTGCTGGCCCCATGTTTGAAGGAGTGGACCCCAGCAGGCGCCTCTCCCCTGATGATGCCAACTTTGTGGATGTCCTTCACACCTACACCAGGGAAACACTGGGTGTTAGCATTGGGATCCAGATGCCTGTGGGCCACCTTGACATCTATCCCAATGGGGGAGACTTCCAGCCTGGCTGTGGCCTAAGTGATGTCTTGGGAGCCATTGCCTATGGGAGTAAGTTCATGTTACTTTTTGCCTCTGGTCAGCGTAGACTTCTCACAAATAAACTTGGGTTGATGATGGGGAATTATCTTTTTCATAAAAGCAAAGAAAACCATTTTTTCCTTCTAAATTGTCTGTACTGCTGGGGATAGTTGCTAGAAACTATAGCTGCTTTTAACTCTAGAGCACATTCTCATTCTGACGCCTGATCATAATCTGTGGTTTTATGCTGGGATTAGGACCCTCTTAAAGCTCTTCCTGGGAGGGACTAAGTGAGCATCTCCCACTAACCTCCTGAATTGCTGCTGTTGGAAAATTGTTCAAGTTTGGCCACTCTCAGCTCATGCTGGGCTGCAGAAAGGCAAAGTTCACTTTATCTTACGGGCTGCTGGTGACAACTGCTTAAACCAAGAGTATCCCTTGCAACTCTGCCTCTCTAGCTATTGGTGAAGTTGTTAAATGTGAGCATGAGCGGTCTGTGCACCTCTTCGTGGACTCCCTGGTGAACCAGGACAAGCAGAGCTTCGCGTTTCAGTGCACCGATTCCAGCCGCTTCAAGAAGGGCATCTGCCTGAGCTGCCGCAAGAACCGCTGCAACGGCATCGGCTACAACGCCCGCAGGATCCGGCACAAGAGGAACAGCAAGATGTACCTGAAAACCAGGGCTGACATGCCCTTCAAAGGTACACTTCCCCTCCCAGGAGGAGCACAGCCTCCCTGTGGGAGCAGCCTCCCAGAGTCGGTGTTGGGAGGATGCAGAGGCGGCGGAGCAGCATCGCCCCAAAGCTGTGCAGTTTCAGGCGCCGGTGTTCCGCTGGTGCCCGGCTGCGCTGCTGTCCTGTGCCGTCACTGAGCTCCTTCCTCCCCATGGAATCAACCCACAACAACATTCTGCCTTCTGAGCAGGGCTGCAGCTCACCTGCTGTGCTTGCAAACCTCCACCTCAGAGCACTGTAAGGTCTGGGGAGCCATCCCCAGAGTGAGCCTGCTGCTGCTGTTGTGTAAAACTCAAAGCTGTAATCAGTAAGGGCAGGAAAAAGCAATCAGTGCTGTCTCACTAAAGGAAGGGTCTGCTAGCCAACACTATTTCACACAGAGCAGTGCTGAGCAATGTTTCTTTCAGCACAGTTGGTTCCATCTCTGCTCTCCCCTTTCTCTCCAGTCTACCACTACCAGATGAAAATGCATGTCTTCAGCTATAAGGACTTGGGAGAGGTTGATCCCACCTTCTCTGTCACCCTCCACGGCACCAATGGAGACTCTGAGCCCCTCTCTTTAGAAATGTAAGTAATTTGCCTTTTGTGGTTTAACCTAAGTAAGAAGGCCACAGGGTCTACACAGCATGGTAGCATTCTTTTTCCTCTGCTAACACTGGTGTTGCATCCCGGCCTACTTCATAGGCAGCCTCACTTCATCACCTTTCAAAAAAGCTTTTCATTCAGTAGCTTAATTATAATTTATTACTGGATGAATTGAGAGCTCTTTAATGTGCCCAGTCCCGTGTTAGCCTTCATGGCTTGTTGCTTTTTTTGTGTGTGGGTTTTTTTTTTTTTAAATTCTGGTTGGTTGGTTTGCTTTTCCCCTCCACCATTTGGATGTAGTCTGAAGTGTCTCTGGAGGCACTGCTGGCCTCATTTAGCCTCTCCCAAAAGAAAGACCAGGCACAAAACCCACCTTTAAGGTATGGAAGGATGGCCAAACTCAGTACATGATGCATTGTGTGGAACCAGCTATCTGAGCTCGCATCAGTGTGATCAGTAATTAGCTGGTGACAGTTGAACGTGCAGCACTTGATAAGCTGCAGGGGCTCTGTTAAACTCCTGGCACGGAACAAAGGAGCACCTGGCATGATTCCATAAGGAAAAAATTCCGAGTCTCTGCCTCTCTTCTAGGCTTGATCTAATTGGCCTAAATGCTACGAACACCTTCCTGGTCTATACTGAGGAGGACATGGGTGAACTTCTGAAAATAAAGCTCACCTGGGAGGGGACGTCTCAGTCGTGGTATGATCTGTGGAAAGAGCTGAGGAGCTACTGGTACAGACCTGTGAATTCCTCCCAGGAGCTCCACATCAGACGAATACGTGTGAAATCTGGGGAAACACAACAGAGGTAACGATTATGCTAGGCTGCATGTGAACTGACCTGAAACTTCAACCCAGAACCAAGAAAAAAAAGCTGGTGTTTTGAGTGTAGTTGGTATCCTCAGCTGCCTCTCATTTTTGGTGTCACCAGATATTGCTCCCTTGTGGTGTAAGAGAGCCGGTTACTGTCCAGCATGAGGCTGCAAACAGGCTTTGAGCAAACCCGGTCACAACATAGCAGATTTGGGGCTTTCTTTTGATATATTTTGATGCTGTGGAATCCACTGGGGACTAAATGAACATGCTTCAAGGTGGATTAGATTGTACCTGAAGCGTTAAAATACTGAGCGCTAAAAGTACTGAAACGTGGGTGGTTATGGCAATTATTTACAGGCTTAATGTGCTTAATGTGCTGATTTGGCACAACCAGCAGGACCTAAAACTGCAACCAGTAACATGATGACACCAACCCCTCAAGCACTGCATTACTCCTTCTGGGATCTGGCAGAGGGGTTGGAACTAAGTGATTTTTAAGGGCTTTTCCAAACCCAACCGATATGCCTGGTTCATGGAATTGACCATAGAATTCTAGTGGATGGTTCTCTACCATGGCAGGGATGATTTTTAAGGTCCTATCCCACCCAAATCATTCTCTTATTCTGTGATTCTCTGCAAATGGAGAGTTACCTGAGCATCCACAAATTATTAAAGCTGCCAAGCATGTAGCACAGCACTCCCACATCTTCTGTTAATGTTGTTCTGAAGGTAACCCAGATCTGTCAGATCTAGGTTACCTTCAGAGCAGCAGTTGACACTGACAATTTCCCACATTCCTCAGAGCTTTAAATAAGCATCACCTGTCATCTGTAAGGAATTCTGCATCCTGGCTTCTGTGAAAGATAGGGGTAGTAGAAGTAAAGATCCCCAGTTAAAATAGTGAAGTAGGAAATAAAACAGCCATTCAACAGGCTGATGGTGTACCAAGATGTTCTGTGGGATGGATGTCTAATCAAAAAACTTGTCCTAGAATAAGCTGCAGTCCATATTACTCTTTCATTGTTAATCATGGAGACAGCAAGTACCTTGACTTCTTCTGATTCCTCCTCCTCCTAGGTTTGCTTTCTGTGTGGAGGACTCCCAGCTAACCAGTATATCTCCTGGAAAAGAGCTCTGGTTTGTGAAGTGCACAGAGGAATGGCAGAAAAGGTATGGAAATCAGTCAGGAGAAATTCTGTATGCATGAGGCTTGGCTGGGATGAGTGAAACCTTCTCTTTTTTTTTTTTTTAAACTCCTGGAACTTCTTTTTCTTTCAAAAAAGATAGGGAATTCTAGCCTAGGACACACAGCTATCAGACTTAATTTTCATGTATGCCATATCCATTGCTAAGTAGTTGATATTATCCTCCCTTCTGACCCTGGATTGTCATCTTGTACATTTACATGTTTACTGCCAAATGGGGGTATCACAGTCCTTGCTTCTAGTTGTGGTAGGTGCCAAAGTGAGGTGCTACTGTGCAACAGTGGAAAGGTAACTAAGAGTCATCTATTAAGTGCCCTGTAAAATAGGGGGGAGCTGGGAGGAGTGCAGGGCACTGCCTCAAAGATCTTTCCAGTCTGGTGGAAGACCTTGAGCTGCCAAGAAATCACTTGGTTAAAATTTGAGCTCAACTGCATGAGGAAGATACAGGTGAGGACTTGCCATGGTTTTACAGCTCTGGCTCCTACAGCTTCATCTCCAGGCCTGCTGATCTCCTCTGGTTCAGCAGAGTGCCAGCTCTGCCACTGCCAAAGCAGCTCAGCTTTGATTAACCTCTGGGGGACTTCCCAAACACACAGAACAATCCTCAGAGCATGACTTCCAGAAAGTCTGGTCCCAGCAGTGACAACCTGATTGCCTCAGATGCCTCCAGTCATGTTTTGAATGAATTCCAGTTCATTTGACTAAATGATACTTTCCTTTGGATTCAGCCCAGCCTTTTACCCTCTCTTAAATTTCAATTTGTAGACTTGGAACTTTGTCACTTCTAATCCATAGGACAAAGTGCTTGATAGGGCTAGCAGAGCCCCATTGAAGTCACGCTTTGCACAGCCCTCCTGGGCAGCAGAACTCAGCTCAGAAATGCAAGCTGGTCCCATTCCAGATTTGGCAGAAACCAGCAAGCTGTGCTATGCACGGTAGCAAACATTTCTGTGAATGAAACCCCTGTGCAGAAACTTGTTGCTCTGCCACAAGTCTCGAAAGATCGAGTAAACATTCCTGCAGGTACAATAAAAGGCTGTTTTGATATGCTACTTGGTAACCCCTATAAAACAGAATTGCTGGCAGATGTGCCCTTCCTGCTTGCTTGTGCAGTGTAGCTTGTGCACAGGAGCTGAGCTCAGCTCCAGCACACCATTTTTTTTCTAGGAAATGGTCCTTCCTCCCAGAAATCATGAATGATTGCTTGCTGCTCAGCTCTCTGTTTCAGCCAAGTCAGTGCAGTGTTGTAGTTCCCTCCTTGGAGATTGAGCCTCCCAACGTCTGTCCATCCCAAATGGAGCTGCACGGGCAGGGTCGAGCTCAAGCCCTGTCATTTCTGCTTGCAGCCTGCATAATATCTGCTGCAGGCTCTCACTGAGTGAGAAAGTGAAGCTTTGACAGAATAAAACACGCACCTGGGTTGTCCAAACCTGCTCTTGGCACTCTATGAATTCTTCGAAATTCTTCATTATTCCTCTTAACTTCTGCATTTAACTAGGTATCTTTTTTTTGCTCCCTGTTTTTCCCAGATCTGTCTCAAATCTGCTCTGAAGGCATCCCTAAGGCTCACAAACAAACAACCTAGATGCATGAAGACCACGCAAGATGCTCTGGGGGAAATCTGGCTTGGTAGCACTTAAAGAAACTAGCTCTTTAGGACAAAACATCTTGGATTGGATGCAAGAAACTGAGGAGCAATTGATGAACCGTGGTCCTAGACCTAGAATAACTAAAACTCCATTTTCCCTTTCCCAAGGAGCCTGGTTTGTGCATTTAACCTTGCCTTGACCTGTTACACGCTGCATTTTCCCTTCCCTGCTTCCATTAACCAGGACTATGGATGAGATCTTCACAGACTGAGACCTCAGCAATGATCTTCTGGTCTGCCTGCCAGTGGAGTTGAGAAGACAAATAACCATGCTAACTGCCCATCAGACTGTGGGTGGCAGAGCTGGCAAGAACAAATTAGCATCTAGGGTAGGACTTACCATGGTCCTGTAGCACTCTGGGCTCTGGGAAGGTGAGACCAGCACAGGTCAGGTCTGTGGGGTTGTCCAGGGAAGGGCTGGGGATAAGCACAATGCCACTTAACTTCAATTTGTCCTTTGCTTGCCTTAAAAATAATCCGTTCTGATACTGAAATGTCTATTAGCCTTCCACATGGCCTGATAAGAGGGCAGAGCTCTGTCCTCCCTGTGCCTGGGGCAGGACACGGTGCAGGTGGTGGTGGCAGCTGCTCCTCACTGCCTGGTCAGTGTCCACAGTGGGGCTGCCCCACGTGTGGGTCCCTTTCTGAGGGGCAAAGAGCAGCTGCCCTTGTTGTGACTGCAGACATGGAGGAAGGCGATGCACTGTGCTGCCTCAGGAGAGCTTTGCACCACTCCTTTTAACTGCTCCCCTCTGCTCAGAAGCTGTTGTACTACCAATGCATAATTAAGACCTTATTTTTAAGTAAAGTGCCAAACATCCTGTCCTCAATTGTCACAACAACCCGGTTGGATTTCCTGGTCCCAGATGATCTTGGCTTTGCTTTGAGTTGGACAGACTCTACAGCTGTCCTGTTTGCTACAGCAGAGTGGACCTTGTCAGTTGGTGAAATAGGTTTTGTTTTGGTTGCTTGCTTTTTCCTTTTCTTTTTTTTCTTTCCCTTTTTTTTTAATTTTTCTTTTTGGAAGGGGAATTGGTATAACAACCTTGAGCTTTTGGCATGCAGAAAGGCCAACTCAAAAATGGTGTTGCCAGGAGGTGCACTGAGTTCTGAAGTCGTAGCCTTCTGAGGCCTGCAAATCTCTTCAGTTTTTGTAGAGCTTCACTCCAACCAAAGCAAGCACATTTGGGGATATTTTTTTCATGGTTTTATGAAAAGACTTCAGTAACTGAAGCCTTTGGTAAGTATCTGTGACTTGTTGCCATGCCATACTTAGAGAAGTTTCAAAGCCCTATTTGTATATTGTGGTTTTTGTATGACTTAAAACATAATTTATTTCTCATATTGTATATATGTAAAGTTTTAAACATTTTGGTTTTGAGTAACCGTTTTTATAAGCCTCGAGATCAAAAATAAAGGGCTTTGTAAAAATCACTGAAGTCTTGTTATTGTTATTGATCACAGAATCATTTAGATTGGAAAGATCCTCCAAGAACAGAGCCCAACCCTGCCCCCAGCACTGCCAGGGCCATCACTGTGGTGCTTGTCCCCAAGTGCCACATCCACACACCTCCAGGCATGGGGACTTCACCACTGCCCTGGGATATTGTGCCAGGGCAAGACAACCCTTTCCATGAAGAAATTTTCCCTAATTTCCAGCCTAAACTTTCCCTGGCACAACTTGAGGCTGTTTCCTCTCCTCCTGTCCCTGTTTCCTTTGAGCAGAACCCAACACCACCTTGGCTGCCCCTTCCCATCAGGGAGTTGTAGAGAGCAATCTACCAAAAGCTTTGACATTCCTTGCCAGAACATCTGTCTATGAATATCTTGCTCCTCTCTGCAGGTCCCTGAGACCTTCAGCCAGGTACAGCACCCTCCTTCCTCCTCCTTCCCAGCTCCACTGTGTTGCCAAGGCCAAGCTGTTCTCTCCATGCATCCAACAACGAGGGCCTTCGGGAATGGGGCAAAGTCACTGTGTATCTACAACTCTCTGTGGAGATGTCCCTCATAAAACATTAGGAGATGGGGGACACGGAGCTGCTGCCAGGGCTGGAGCCCCTCTGCTCTGGAGCCAGCCTGGGACAGCTGGGGCTGCTCAGCTGCACAAGAGAAGGCTCCAGGGAGAGCTCAGAGCCCCTGGCAGGGCCTGCAGGGGCTCCAGGAGAGCTGCACAGGGACTGGGGACAGGCCATGGAGGGACAGGACACAGGCAATGGCTTCCCAGTGGCAGAGGGCAGGGCCAGATGGGATCTTGGGAAGGAATTGCTGGCTGGGAGGGTGGGGAGGCCCTGGCACAGGGTGCCCAGAGCAGCTGTGGCTGCCCCTGGATCCCTGGCAGTGTCCAAGGCCAGGCTGGACAGGGCTTGGAGCAGCCTGGGACAGTGGAAGGTGTCCCTGCCCATGGCAGGGGGTGGGCTTTAAGGTCCCTTTATAACCCAAAACTTGCTGTGGTTACAAGCTTATTTGCTTTAGCCCAGCAGTGAGGACATTATTTCAACAGTACCAGAACCATCATATTTTTTTCAGCAGGGTAAATATCAGAACATCAAAATCCTTCTCGGTTTGCAGAAGAGGGATGTTCTGGCTGCCCCTTCCCCACAGTGACCATAAGCCACATTCAGCAGGGAACTTCACCAAAATCATTAACCTGTCTTTCCTGTGCTGCTTTATTTTAGACATGGCAATAGTGGTACTGCTTTTGGCTGGGGAAAAGCAGGATTTTCTCTTACTTTCTATGGTTTTTGCCGTGAGCATAGTGGACTCTGGAAAGATCATTGCTGCTGTGCCAGGCTAGTCAGGACAAGTTCAAACTCTCTCTCTTCCTTTGACTTCTTCCATTAATTCTTTTTTCTCTATTAAATGTCAGTTATATTTTGCCTGAAATGCTTCACCTTTGCCTAAGTTTACCAACAAACCTACTGGTGAACACTTCTAAGAAAACTTACCCAAATCTAATCACTGAGTTTTCCCAGCTTTTCCCAGCAGCCACACCACCGAATTTAAAGGGAAGCTTCTTGTGCTCTTGCCCGTGCCTGACACAAATTGATGGCACAAATCCAGCAGCAGCAGAAGGACTTTGCAAACAGAATAAATACCTCTGAGCTGAAGAAGATTTGCATGAAATTACTTAGTTAACCTTTCTCTATGGAAAGCTCAGCAATGCCTGTCTGCAAGGAAAACGTCCTTGGTGGATTTGGCAGAGAGATATTTGGTGCTTCTAGGGCCCCTGATTATTCTGCACCCCAGAGCTGGAGCTGCTCTCTGATGTGTTCCTGTGGGGCTCCCTTCCACCCTCTGCGAAATGTGTGTGTGGGGAACTAACACCAGAAGTCATTCCAGATATCTGGAACTCATTTTGGCGGCGACCCCACGGACACAGCTGCAGCACAAGGGCTGGTGCCTCTTGCAGGGTGAGTCTCCTGCAAGAGCAAGCAGGAGCTGGCCTCTAAAGGAAAAGGGGGAAGAATACAAGCTCACAAGAGAGGAGAAACAGGTTGCAGCTCTTTCACATCTGTGGGCATCCTCTTCAGGTGTCTGGCCCTTTATACAGCAAATGCTGGCTCCCAAATGCATCGCTCCTGCTGTTCCACATCTTGAGGAATCACGCCTGCTGGCACATCAAAATGCGTCCCTGCACAGCTCCCCTAGCTGGGAGTTCGGCTGTGCATTAGACAAGTGAGAAAAAAAAAAAGAAAAAAGGATGGGTTTTTTTGAAGTTTCCAATGAATTTAGAACATTTTCTAAGTCTCTAAGGAATTTAGGCCTGACAGGGCAGACACATCTCAAATCTGTGCCAGGCAGGGCTGAGGCTGGTCCCTCAGCTGCCTGGCACCCCTCCCCCAGGTTTCCTGGGGGTTACTTTTTCACAGCCACTGCATTCAGCCCCACGGGTTGGGTCCCCACAAAGGTCAGGCTGCTCTCTGAGGAACAATAGGACAGCATGGGGAATGTTTTATAACTCTCCTCAACCCCCATCCAGGGCTGCCTCAGCCTCACAAGCAGCAGCAACTGAGCAGTGTTTCACCAATTGTCTTAAAATCAGAGCACCATAGAATCCCAGAACGATTTGAGTTGGAAAGGACCTTAAATTCCAGCTCATTCCAAACCCCTGCCACTGGAACCACCTCTAGGGATGCCTTCCATTAGACCAGGGTGCTCCAAGCCCTGTCCAGCCTGGCCTTGGACACTGCCAGGGATCCAGGGGCAGCCACAGCTGCTCTGGGCACCCTGTGCCAGGGCCTCCCCACCCTCCCAGCCAGCAATTCCTTCCCAAGATCCCATCTGGCCCTGCCCTCTGCCACTGGGAAGCCATTGCCTGTGTCCTGTCCCTCCATGGCCTGTCCCCAGTCCCTGTGCAGCTCTCCTGGAGCCCCTGCAGGCCCTGCCAGGGGCTCTCCCAGCACATCCCAGCACGGCTCTTTGGAGGTGATTTGAAAACAGAGGCCATTTGGAGTGTGCTGCTCCTTCAGATCCCAGTGAAATGTCTCCTTTTGGCAGTGCTCTGTGGTGCTTAGCAGAGGTCTCCAGTGCAAGCAGTGCCAGCTATCTCACCCGAGCTACAAAAGTCTGGGCACAAAAGACCTGCTTGGGATGAAAAAACCAACCCATCCTTTCAAGAGCAAGGACAGCATGGTTTCTAGCTGGCTTCCCAAACTGAAACAATGACCCATCCTCACTCCAGCAAGTAAAGCTTTCCAGTGGTCCCCACTGGAGCACCTCAGTGAGCAGCCTCACTGAGAGATGGCTATGACTGTCCAGGAAACCCAAGATCTTGCTCCTCAGCCTGTGCAAACGAGTCGTAATTTCATGCCTGTTCTGAGGCTGGCATTCCAACATAAATTAATCAGCTCATTGCCTTCCCAGCAGTCCCATCCAGCCCAGCAGCAAACACAAAGGGTCTGGGAGGTTCTGCAAATGGATGCAAAGACATCAGAGACCTCATGCTGCCCTGAGGGATGGGTAAAGCAGTTCAACCTAGAACTGACCCAGGTTTAGAGCTGAAAATCAGATCATTTCTATTGCTACATTATTGGGTTTTTACTATCTCTGTCCTCTCTGTTCCAGGTTGTTTTGCAGCTGTTTCATAAAGCTTCAGGACATTTATGGCAATCTGTATAACGAATACACAAAGTGCAAACATTCAGAACCCTCTTCTTCTGACTTGATCTGAAATAACATTGAAAAATGAGGAAGATGGACCAATAAAACAAGGCCTTTCAGGTCATGGTGTTCTACCTCTTTTCATTCTGCAACCAGGCAAACCAGCTCAGAAAAGTAAGAAATGACACAAGACTTGGAAAAAATATTAACACAAATATGGTTGATTTTTGTCCCTCTTCTTTCTTGTTTTTGGCTGACAACAGACAAATCCTACAAAACTATGAAGAGAAAGGCCACACCAGGTTGGCTGGAGCTAGGCAAGTCTACTGAGACAATTGTACTCCCATGCCATAAAACCTGCAGACGTTAATAAGATCCTTGCTCTGCCATCTTTGTGAAACAGCCTGTCACTGAACAACCTCTCAAACACACTCCATGGAAAAGCTGGGCCACATTTTACTCATGCACAGCAATGGAGAGAATACCCAATGATCTCAAAATCAGCTGGGTAATAAAGCTTAAAATGTATCTTTAAATTTCAGACTGGTAGATCTGGGTAATTTGCAAATGACTAAGTTTGTTCAAAAACCTTACTGCTCTCTTTACAAATAATTTATTAGTTTTGTCTTTATTGCTGAGGAAAATGAATCCATACAAACTCAACAAAATCCACCAATAGCAGGATAAGATTAACAGGTTTACCTTAAAAGCTCTCCAGGAGTCAGTGGGAAAGAGAAAACTCAGATGCCTTCACCTTGGTTAAGAGCTCAGCGCACAAACCAGAACCGTTCATGGTCTTCTGAACAGCTTTCACCCAAAATAAATACCTGATAAACTTACTTTTCTTACAGAAGTTTTCTTTTACTCATCCAGTCTGGTCTAATATGGTCCAATCCACATCAGGTTAATGAAGGTAAGTGAAAGTAAATCTAGATGAATGAAACCAAAAATTTAAAGGGAGAGAAGGCGCACAGAGCTGCTGCCAGGGCACACAGGGCTGCCCCTCTGCTCTGGAGCCAGCCTGGGACAGCTGGGGCTGCTCAGCTGCACAAGAGAAGGCTCCAGGGAGAGCTCAGAGCCCCTGGCAGGGCCTGCAGGGGCTCCAGGAGAGCTGCACAGGGACTGGGGACAGGCCATGGAGGGACAGGACACAGGCAATGGCTTCCCAGTGGCAGAGGGCAGGGCCAGATGGGATCTTGGGAAGGAATTGCTGGCTGGGAGGGTGGGGAGGCCCTGGCACAGGGTGCCCAGAGCAGCTGTGGCTGCCCCTGGATCCCTGGCAGTGTCCAAGGCCAGGCTGGATGGGGCTTGGAGCAGCCTGGGACAGTGGAAGGTGTCCCTGCCCATGGCAGGAGTGGCACTGGATGAGTTTTGCTGTCCCTTCTCACCCAAACGGTTCCATGGTTCTGTAAAACTCTCAAAGGCTGTCACAGTGGGGAATCCATCCCCAGGAGAGCAGCAGCACACTTACACACTGGACATATTTCCCTTGACAATTTCTGTAACCAAAGCCAAGGCTGCAGAAGCAGGAATATGACAGCTTTTCTGTGAGTTGTGTCTGCAGAGCTTCCTTCCTGTCTCGGGAGCACGAAGGTGTCACCCGGGCTTGGGGTCATCCCAAGGGGCACTGCCCGGCAGGACCTCGGCTCAGGGCACATATGAGTGCTCCAGCTGGGCCTCCTTTGAAATCTGAAGGAGTTTTCCCTTGGACCTCAGCAGAGGTTTGGAACAGTCTAACTCATGGAGAGATGCTGGTCCAGGAAGGGGAAGGAAGCTGAGCTGAAATGCCCAGGTGAGGAGCACGCCCTGCGCTTTGCAAGACTGGTTATAAGAGGCATAAATTTAGAGAAATTAAAACTCTGTGCATGTTTTTGTCCTTTTACTTCTGCTCATCATCCTCAGTTACTGGCCTAAATTCTTGTCCGAAGTCCAAGTCACACGCTGCCTCCAAGCCAGCTCCAGTAACAACATCAAAGCCCTGACCCAGACCAATCCTGTGTTCTGGCAAACAGCTACTTAACAGGACACAATGAACTTTATATCCAGTTCATCTTTAAAGGGATAAGCCAAAGGAGGCTCTCATTTTCCAGTCTGATCCAAAGATCCTCAGTTAACTTTTGCTGCCCTGTAACGGTGCTCTTTAAAGTTGTTTGCCCTTCCCAACTGGAAGACCATAAGAAATAAGTGGAGAAAACCTGACAGCTAGATGGGTGAAGCAACAAATCTGGTTGTGTAAATGAAATGCTGCCAAATTATCAAGAAAAAAAAATGAAGAAAGGGAAAGGCTAAAAAAAAATAACCCACCAGGGTTTTCTTTTCTTCTAGCTTATCAGTGAGGGAAAGCAAGGACAAAACCAGATTGTCTTACAATATTTAAATAAATACTGTTTCCTTAAGGTAACAATCATTAATACTGAAAATAACTGGAAAGTCAACTAGAAAAAAAATTTCCACTCTTCTATTTACACTAAAATTGTATGTTGAAGAAACCTAGACATTTTAATGAAGACTGTTTTAATTCAATTCATAACCTCTACAGATCTCTGGAGCCAAAGCAAAGCTCTGCTCCTCATCATTAATGTCTGGAAACCATTTAGAAGACAGATTTTTAGATAATTCGGCATAATCATTATCTGTGAAAGAAAACCAGCACCCATATTTTCTATTGGCATCCTTGGGCTGGCTTCCATCCATGATCTACTCTCCCCAGTAGATTCATATCCATGTTCCTCATTGCATTTTCTTCCAAGTTGTAGAAGAATCGGCTCTGTCCACTGCTGCCTAACTTGGAGAATCAGTGAGCTCATGTTTGTCCTCCAAAGGCTCAGAATCTGCACCCAAATGTGAGCTACTTCTCTCAGGTGAGAGCCCACCTGCAGAGCTGC
>VWYI01020251.1:0-25110 GCA_013399455.1 Anthoscopus minutus
GAGTCTGGCAGCTGATGGCCTCAGGCTGTCATCTCCACACTGAAGGTATCAGGCTTGTGCTTTGTGAATGTCTCCAGCCCCGAGTTCTTACTTATTTTATCTTCATCAGGGAACAGTGCAAGGCCTCAGTTAGGAGGCCCATTCAGGGTATGGTGGTCTTCTCTGCAGCTTTTGTGATACAGTTTCACTATTAGTCCTTCATGAAAATGTTTGAGTCATAAACTATAATATTTCAGTCGCCGACACTCTCCCGTGAGAGGGAGCCCATGGTGTAGCAGGGAAAGGAATCCTTCCTGAAGAAAATCTCTGATGAATTGTCCAAAACCTCCATGCCCTGTCTCCCAGTGCTGTCCGTGGGAAGGAGGGAGGGGCTAGGGGAAGAAAAAGTGTTTTAAGGGCTTATTTGACTTCTCATTATCCTCCTCTGATTTTCACTTTGTAGATCTAAGCCGAGCCTGTTTTGCCCTTGGAGTGTTTTTTTCCCTGTCCTTATCTCAATTCACGAATCCTTCCTTAAATTTCTCTTTTCTCTGTCCAGCTGTGGCAGAGGAGAGTGAGTGAGTGACTTTTCTGCGTGCCTAGTGTTAGGCCATTGTAAAACCACAATATTTCCTCACTAATTTTGTTGTTATGTTTAAGTCTTAAAAACCTTACCTTCATTTTTGTAAGTCTCCTATCTCCTGTAAAAACTGATGAATTTCTCAGGTGAGGTAATTTGCTCTGATGTTAACCAAGAACATATTTCCTTCAAAGAAAGGGGGCCTCTTGTGACTATTATAAACCACAGCTCCTCCCTAAAGTGGAAAATCTGGCAGTTTGTGTCTTTTTTGAGTCTGTGGAGAGGGATGTGACAGGAATTTCTCAGATATAACCTGCTTGTTTTCTCATTCACAGCTGAGTAGGGTTAATTATTTGTTTTAGTTATTTTTGTCACCTGACAAAAGGCTGGTCAGGCTCAAAGCAAAGGCTTCTTGAAGAACAGGAGACCAGCAATGGTTGGAGGAACCTTAATGACCCAATCACTGAAAATTCCTTACTCCCAAAACTGTCAAAGGAGAGGGATTCACCATTCTACCCTCTGGTGCACAGACTCAAAGAGTCAAGGAGGAAACTTGCCCCAAACCATTCCAGGATTCGCTGATTCTTACTGATCCAGACCAAACCTTTGCACTGCTGTAGTACCTTACCTGAAATATTTAACATTTCTCTTGATACAGTTAATTGCATTATTGCAGACTCTTTTCTTTTTCAGTTAAATTCTGAAATTTAAATACTTAAGGCTTCCTTTGAAATTATTTTTAATTGTGTTCTAGAAACAGCTCTGTGAGGTCTTAAATTCAAACATTTCTCTTTCTTATGTCTTCACTGATATATGTGAGCAACGGATTTGGAAGTTCGTGTAAAAGTCTTTTCTGTTTAGGTGAGAATAGACAATATATTAAAATTTTTTTCAGTTGTGTCCTGAAATTAAAATATTAATCTTCTTTTGAAGGTTTTGTTGAAAACTGTTTTTTTACAAAAGTTACTTATGGTGACTTTTATTCCAAAGCACAGAGATTATTTTTTTTTCTATATCTATAATTATAAACCTAACGAGCCTATGATAGATTTCTTATTCCTCAATTTATTAAGGACATTGAAAGCAAGAAGAAAGGGTGTGAAACCCCCTCTGTAACTCACTCTGCAGTGAAAACCATGGAGTTCACCAATGTTGCTGACCTGTGTCAACCAATCAAGGGAATGGCACTTCCCTGGTGCTCCAGGAGGGATATCAGTCTTTCCAAGCACACAATAAACCTTTCCCAATATCACCAGCAGGTTGGATTTGTTACTGCAATCCTTGCAGACGTCCCTGAATTTGGCACATTGTCGTTTTTTTGTCTGAAGTGCATCCGCTGGGTTTTGTAAATGATGCTTATATTTCAATCTGTTCAGTGCATGTTTGGGGAGCTGTTGTATCAGGAGCCTTCTGAGTACAAATCACATCCATTTGATGCAGACATTTTTCATAAAATTCATAAAGATACATCAGACAAGCAGAAATTCCAAAACTCCTTGTATTTCATTGCAATCTGCTTATCTAAAAATACATGGATATAATTGAAATAGAACAGTTTAAAGCAGAAGCATTGGAGAGTCTATTCAGAAAATACAGAATATTCTGTTAGAAGATGAAAAAGTGTCTTTGAGTTTCTTTAAGCAGATGGAAGATACAGGTCTCTTACACCCTGCAAAAATCCTATTCCACTGACTCTGTAGGAATTAGTAGTAATTAATCCATTTCTGGTTGATTTTCTGAGCATAGTCTCTATTTCTCCTGTTTATTTCTCCCTGAAATTCAGGGAAATCTGTATAAAATCAGTGTGTGGGGAGGGAAGGAGCTGATAGATGGACTTATTTTCCTGCAAGAATTAAAGTAACTTAGCCCAGGGCCTGTGTGTGCTCCATACTTGCAGTCAAACCTCCTTGGGGGACTAAAAGAGAGTTCGTTTTAATTTTTTTTTCTTCCATTTTGTAGTAGTTTTTGGCTGTTCACCTCATCTTTCTCCTCCACACAGACATTTGGAAGGAAAAACACCAAATCCATGTGTTTATGGACACTGTGTTTTCTGCTTCTTGCCAGCAGTCCCATTCTGAATAACAAGATTTATGCTGTTAGGAAGCCCAAAAATGCACTCAGCAGCTCTTCTGTGCCTGTTCTTTTAGCTCTCCTGGTATCAAGAACAACCATTCATTTGTTTTCTTGAATTTAACATAATTATAGAACTATACCTCAGGGTTCAGCAATAATATGGTTATTTTTGTCCTATTTACAACGTCTTCAGTCACTTCTAGGCTGCAAAGCTGCAAACAAGGAAAACACAGTTGTTTAACCCACTGTTAAAACTTTTTTTTACAGTTTTGAACCAAAGAAACAGCCTAGCATTCAATAATATCTTAATATTATGTTCACTTCGCAGCCTGGGCTTGGGGAGATGCAGGGAGGGCAGATGTGCTGCCAAAACATTAATCTTGTTCCTTCTCAACTTGCATTCTAAGGGATATAATCCCTGGAAGTTGGAAAGGGCTTGGAACAACATAATGGAAGATGTCCCTGCTCATGACAGAGGGTGGAACTGGATGGGCTTTAAGGTTTCATCCAGCTCAAACCATTCTGGGAATCTGTGATTCCATGAAAATCTTAAAACTGTTTTACTTGCACTTTACTCTATTCTTATTCTAAAAGAACTTTAAGTGACCAGGAAATACATTTATATTTTCTCAAGTTGATCAAGTTCAAGATGTTGCTAGTTTGAAAAATACATAGGTATAAATACATATAGATCCCTCTTTATAAAGTTCTAAGAAATTATAGAATTTGCATAGGATTTTTTTATTTTATTTATCTAAAGAGCAACTCAACAGAAGGACTGAATAGACAAGTGGGGGAAAATAATTAGGACAAAAAAGGAGAGGAAGAAATTATAGTAATCAATAGATGGTTGTTAATTTTCTTTCATCCTTCTCAAAATTATGCAGCCATGCTAAATTATTTAGCCCTGCATTAATGGAAAACAATACTGAAATATGTCACTCACATGCCTTGTTTTCCTCATAACAAAACCCAACAATTGCTGGAACAAAATACTCAGCTGTCAGTGAAGAACAATAGAGCAAAAGCAACAAATCAAAGTATTTTTTCAGTTTTATCAAGGAGAAGGCAGAGATTTGTGATCCAGTAGCACTTTCATAGTTCTGCTCCTGCTTTTGATGTTCCACTGCAGCATCTCCTTTACCTTTAAAAGGGAAGCCAAACACTTACATCTCTAATAACTATTTTGATCATTATGCACGCACTTGAGGAATCAGGAGAAAAGATCAGACGATTTCTTTTGCTCCTGAAAAAGGAGAGAGAAAGCCCCCCACTAACGAGATTGCTGATGCCACTCCGGTATTGATTACTGCACATCAGCTAGCTCGGGGCACACTGCTGGAATCCTCAGCATAGGCAGCTTGCTGGGAAAGATTAAAATGTGGCTGGGAGGCTCTTCAGATTTGGGAAATTCAAAGCAGGATCTATACTTTTTGAAGTAAAGGGGAAGAGGGTGAGGGAGCAGTGTTACTTGCTAAGCTCAGCTGCTCCAGCTGAACAGACAAAGCCTCAGTTTGGCACATCCACACAGACAAACATAAGGCTCAGGCACTGTTCCACCTTTTGCCCTGCACCAAAACTTAAAATAAGCTTTTTTTCCTGAAGAAGAATCTGCAGGCAGATGTAAACCCTGCATTTCAGATATAACAGATACTGCAATGTCATTAATCTTAGAGGAATATATGATATTTTTATTCCTTTTTGCTGGTTTTAGACATTGGATTTAGACATTCTCTGGTTTTAATATTCAGGATATTAATCCAGGTATAGTTGTTTTTTACAAATAATTTAATAATTATTCATAACAATGGTGGCATAACCACTACAATAACTGTTTGCTCTGTCAGTTTACTATTATTATTTGAGATTTTAAACCTTACCTTGATTAAATAGCACGCTTTAACAGATCCCAATTTTCTCAAGCTTTGTAAGTGTCAAAGTCGGTGATATCAACATCATCATGTATTTGCTTGCAATTTGTTTTGCATTTGAAAGCAGATATTACTGAAGAGATGTTTTTAAGGACTCATTTCACAACTGTCCATGAAAACCCATGAAGTAAATTGTGTTTCAGCAGAGACATTTAATAAAAGCCTGCAGTCTGACATTCCTGAGCTTGAGCAGTGCTGTGTTTTCTGTTGGCCAGAGCAGGGGAGGTAGTTTGGCAGCTGAGGAAAACAGGGACCATGCCTGCACATCCTTGGTGCAGAACACAGCTCACAAACACAAGAAATTGAATAATTAATCCTAAAATGAGCACAAAGTGAGACTGAAAGGTCAGCTGAGCTGATGGGCATGTTTTGCTGCATAACAATTTCAGAAATGGTGTTGAACTTCTGCAGGGTACGTGGTGCTGGAAATGCCACCCATCTGCTTGTGTTCAGCTTTGGCTCTGGGTTTTGGAGTTAAACAGATGAGAATCAGTCACGCGTGGAGAGGAACAGCAAAGATAATTTTGCAGGGGAGGAAAGCTGAAGGTTTAAGTTCTCCCTATTGCAGAGGTCTTAATCATTCATGCTACTGTTAATAGTAAATTAAGTCTTTAAATGTCAGACCATTGTTGTGCATCTTTTCCACATCAGAACCAAGGAAAATCTTTTCTTACTGGCCTTCAACCTCAAGGAAAAGAGTCACCAAGAACAGTTTTCCCTGTTGCTGATCTGGAAAAGATGGAAAGCTGTGCCCTTGCGAGTCTCATTCCTCTGGGATGAATGCTGCATTCTACCCTACTTGGATATAATATAAATTAATATATAATTAATTTGTATTTTGGTCAAAACCAGGACCCAAAACTGATTTGACCACAAAGTTTAAGCTGCTGGCACTGGAGATGGAATTTTTTCAGGTTAGAAATTAAGTGCATATACAGGACAAATGAGAAAAATCTGAAAAGAAATGTTAGTATTTTCACCCATATCAGTATAATACAATGGCTTCAAGCTGAAGGATGGGAGATTTAGATGGGTTATTGGGAAGAAATTGTTCCCTGGGAGGATGGGGAGGCCCTGGCACAGGGTGCCCAGAGAAGCTGTGGCTGCCCCTGGATCCCTGGAAGTGTCCAAGGCCAGGCTGGATGGGGCTTGGAGCAGCCTGGGTTAGTGGAAGGTGTCCCTGCCCAGGACAGGGGTAGGACTGGATGGGCTTTAAGGTCTCTCCCAACCCAAACTATTCCATCATTCTGTGATTTTGCCAACAATAAATTCCCTGGCAACAAAAAACCCCAGAGGATCAGCAGTTCTTATAATGACTACAACTGTCACTTAAAAATACTTATCCTATAAAAAATTTATACCTTAAAATGAGATGTGAGACTAAACACAAAAACCAGACAGAAGGAAACATTAATTTTAAATATGTGCTGTATATAATTGTAGATTAAAATATTACAGCAAGTAATTTTGTCTTGATGGGAGACACTGTTCTCCACGCAGCCTCGTGAGGAAATATGACAGTTTTGACAGAACACATTTTACAAACACAGGTAGCAATTTTGATGAAAATACACAGAATTCTATTTTTATTCTTATCAAATAATGATATGTTAAATTTTAATTTAAAAATTACATCTGTGTTGGTATAATTCAGTTCTTGTTAAATAAGCAAAATAAATATCCAAGAGATAAACATTTAGATTTTATTAAAATATAATGTAATTTCTATAGAATGTATTTTAGCTGCTTAAAATACATATTTATTTGGAGTTTTTGTAGGTTTTCCTAGTTTTTCTTTGGACAGAAGCTATTGATCTGTTAGTATCACACCATTTATGTCCTGAATTCAGTATATTCAAATATCAGAGTGCTAAGGCTGAAGCCAAAGATTTTATTCTTGAAATAATTAATGATGTCACAGTCCAGCTTTAGAAGCCCCATCATTAAAAACTCTCCTGAGATCAAGCAAAATAATAAAACATTAGTGAGATTAGTTCATCCCTTTAGTCCAATTCACATATTTTTCCATGAATTGTTGAACACTTTTACACAACATTTTACTCATTCTTTGGGCCAGCAACAATTCTTTAGAATAACACCGAGCTTGTTTTGGGCTTTGATGCAGCTCAAACAAAAATCTTGCAGAATAATAATGTCATTTAATTGTATTCATCACCTGAATGAGTCAGTGTATAATAAACCTAATCAGCTCCCCCTTCCTTCCTGCAATCAGGTGTGGCAGCGTGGTTTTCCTCCTGCCACAGAGAGCTGGGTCCCAGTTAATCAGAGCACTTCAGCTTCTCCTCACTGCATCTGAAACTTTTGCTGAGTGCTGCCTCTTCTGTGTCCTGGGATTTATTGCCACAAATAAACTGCAGCTCATCCCCTTTGAACTGGGACCTGTTTCCAAGTTCACACATTCTGTGATCCTGTAATTCCATTGCAGCAGCAGCTCATAATGACATTTTTGTCCCTGCCATTTGCCAAAGGAATGATTTCAGTTCTCAGCACATGAGGATGGGTAAAAACCCATTCTTTTATTGCAACCACAACAGAGCCATGGAACCCTATCACTAAAATATCTATAGATCTTTATCTAAAAGCTGTAACATCCTTAATTGAATTTCATAAAACCTTATTGCATATAACTTCATCCTTCTGGGAAGCAGCAAATGTCACAACACACCCACAACCAGGAGAGGTGAAAAGGAGTTTAATCCCAGTTAACCATGTAAGAAGGATGGATTTTGTCTGAGGTGAAGAATGCTTCAGTAAGGGCTAAAGCTGGAAGGATTTAAAACTGTAGATTAGTAACCCATTACTCTGCCTTCTCAGAAGAAATTGATATTAATGTTGTAGCACTGTGACTCATTTGACCACGTTTCAGGAGAAACAGCCATGTCTAGAGGGGTTTTTGTTAGTTTGTATATTTGTTTAGTTGGGTTTTGGAATAGACACGGGCTTACAGGCTGTTCAGGGTCTGTGTACCATGTTTAGAAGGTATAATCTGCTTTGTACCTATTGGCTCTCTTTGCTTGGGATATCAAATTTCCTCTCTGGGACATAACAAACATGCATTCATAGTATAGACAAGATGCAGATGTCCCTATGTATACCAAAGAAGCATCCTGATTTTATAATTTCTATATCCTTTGAAAAAATAAGTTTATGTCCCTGTGGTGATATCAAAAATTCCTGACTTCTAACAGAAGTTTTAGGGACTGACAAACTGCACATGTAGCAGCCCTTCTCTGAAATAAAGATGTTCTTTTCACAATTTCAATGAAAACAGGATGCATAATAACAGCAACAGCAATAACTGAGGCACCTTCCAATAATAATATAATTTAAAAAGCTAATCCGTGATATGAAAAAGGAAATTAAGGAAAATTAATAGCAGTATTATCAACAGACTGAATCATGACCCACTGTTGTGCAGACACCTGACTTTTACACAGCTATTCTGGGAAAATTACAAGTTTTATTTCCAAGCTGGCTTGTCTTGGACATCACTTTCATTTTGTAAGCAGCAGTGAAAAGTTTCAGAGAAATACTGTTCTACTTATGAACACTTAATAATATAACCTCAATATTTAATATTATTTACAGAAAACCATTCTCTTCGCCAAATTCAGCCAGGCATGGTTTTATAGATGGTTTCAGAGCACTAACTAAAAAAAGAAGGTAAAAGGCAAGGTAAATTGTAATTATGTCTTGCTCTATAGCCCTTGTATAAGGGGAAAAAGGTTTCGTACTATATATTTTTAATTAAAAATTAACTAATCTTTTTAATACAGCAGAAACAACATCTTAAAGAAAATATGTGACCCTAAAATTCAGATGGGTCACTGCTGCCAGAGATATCCATTAATAATTACCTTGATCAGACAGTGATGATTAATGGACTTCAGGTGTTCCAACAGGACAAAGTGAAAACATTTGAGGCTTGGCTGAACATCAGAGGGAGAGGAGGGGTTGTTCTGAAACTCAATTATACAAGGTTAATTTTCCAGTGAAGAATATTCCTGTAAAATTTGGGACAGGCTTCCACCTCCTCAGTGGCCACCAGAGCACACAGAGGGGCTGGGTTTTGTCTGTTAACTTTTTCTGTCTCTGAAAGAGAGAGACTTCCTGGGAATTTGCCAGCAATCTGGGCAGTGTCCTGTGCAACTCAGCAGCCAAAGTGACTGCTTCCCTGCAGGATAGCTAGAATAGAGAAGGAATGTCACTTTGGAAAATACACTACCAGTCATCCTTGGACAATATGAGCTGTCCAGAAAAGGAAGAAAAAAGAGAAGAAATAAAAGTAAGTAATATTTTATTTCTGTCCACAGTTTAGCATAACAAAAGGTAAGTGTGGTGTGACTCAGTGGGCTTTGGGGGAAATAGTGTAAACTGCAGGCACCTCTCCCATGCAGGGATTCTCCAGAGCCAAAGGTTTTCAACATGAGGGTTTTGGTGGTAGAAAAGCTTGTTCCATGTTATTTCCCCTTGGCATCTACTTGAGGTCAGCCTGATATTCCTCAGCTGGAAGAGAATTCCCTCCCACCTTTTCCCCATGAAGAACAAAGGCATCTGGAGTTACTTTCTCAATGTTAAATACTCATGTATTTATTCCATGAAAAACACATAGGAACAAGTTTCACCATTCTGAGGGTTGATAGCTTCTTTCCATGAGATTTTTCTCCTCAGAAAAGAGCAGAGATTGCCCTTCTGTGTCCTTGGAAATCTTCCTCTGGGGCTTTTTCTTTCAGCCTTCCCAGCCTCTTTGAAGCTCCCCTTGTGCTAGGGAATGTGCTGAAGCTCCCCTGTGCTGCACACAGACACTTCTACCCAGCCTTTTCCCCAAAAAATCTGCTTTCTTCTGGGATTGAAACCAAACACAGAGCCCAGCTCCCCTTTCCCTTGGCAGCTCAATGCCAGGCACCTCAGTGGGGTTAATTCCAGGCCTGGGATGGTGCAAGCTCAGTACCCAGATTGCAGATTGTATTTATATATTAGGATCTGTACTGGACAAGGAAATGTTCAGAATATAAGAAACACTTGCAATTGGGGCTGCAATATAAGACCAAAGTAATTATTTCAATTTCCTGTTACAAATTTCTGTAAAATCTGCCTGGAAGAAAAAGAGAAACATTTAAATGAACAATTTTCTGTTTGTGCAACTTGTGTACAAACAAGTCTTTTAAAACAAAGATCAAGGATTTTTTTTCTTATATCAATAAGGTTTATTTTCCTCACACCCCAACAGTCTTCTCTTTAATTTTCCCAATAAAATATTTTATTTCTGCTGCTAGTTTCTTGACTTGCATCTGTAAGTGGCCCTCATGCGGTTCATCAAGTGCTATAATCTTTAGCAATAAAAATCATGGGATATTGCCTTTTTTAATAAAGTGGTTTTTTTCATATAATTCCTGCCAAATTTAAGGAAATATTCCAGCAACACCATTTTTCAAAGAATTCAGTGTCTGAGTCTTATTTTTCAGTGCTCATAAAGGCATTTCCCCATATAACATTGCTCTGACATTTGCCATTTAAGGAACGTAAGACTGAAAAAACTCCAGCAATATTAATCAATATTATTCAGTAAAATGAGTGATATTTCTATGAAGAAAGGTATAAAGTTGAGATTTATTTTTTAAAGTGTATTGAGTGACTGGTTTTCCATACCCTATTGTAAACCCGATACCTGTGATACCAAGAAGTGGGGCTTCCTAAACGGGGTTTAGTGGGTCAGTCACGTGTTAATATTAGGACATATAATTTTGTGGGCCAGCAAAGTCTTTTTTCTGTAGAAAACTGAAATTTTTTGTGTGTCTTCCACATAAAACTCATTTTCCTCTCCTTTTTCTGGAATTTTTCTGATGAGATCCAGCACAGCATTAAAATGTGGCTTTATTTTTGCTTTTTTCCATTCAGCTTGGTACATCTTGGAATTCCAGTGCCAGCTATGCATGTTTTTGTGGTTTCTTGGAAGTAGAGAAGGAAAATTGACCAAGTTAATAAGTGTGACATTGGTACAACAGTGAGAAGGCAAATAATAATCCAGTGCAAATATAAGTCAAAGTTCAACAATAGTGGTACTGTTGGAAGATAATTTTTATGAAACAATAAAATTAAAGACATCATAAAAGAGATTCATTCCTCTTATAAAAGATTTGGATATCCAACAAACATTGGGTAAGATATACACTAAGTAATAGCATCTTTTAAAAATAACTAAAGTAAATGCAAAATAAAATGAACAAAAAATGTGGGGGAAAAATAAAAAGAAACAGTACCTTTGGTATAAGCAGGGTTAAGATTTTTCCCTGCTTCCTTATTGATTTTAGGACTTGTTTTATAAGTACATGAAACATGAGATTGTAGAAAAATCCATCCCAAGAAAGACAAATGCCAAGGTTTTTTTGGGGTGTGCACAGGCAGCAGGCTGGAATGTTAACTTTTGCCCGGGTCACCAGTCAGCAGATAATGAGATTTAATAGTTGGAGTGTATATCTTTTTTTTTTCTTTATTTTTGTATGGGAATGTGTTTGCTTTTCAGTGTCCAACATTCACCTAATATATTGTGTCTCACAACAAAATAAATTGTCTGGTTTTCCTAGCATTGAGTGTTTCATAACGTCACGTAGCAGAGGATTCTCAGGGACACAGAGGTCACCTGCAAATACTCCCCTGGCTATGGTTAGTCATAAATATATGGGCTGAAGTGGAGGAAAATCCTCCTTTTTGATCACAAGACTCACTTCTTATGTCAAATAACAAAATTAATGTTGATCATAAAGATTAAGTAAGGAGGACTTCCACTGCCAAGTCTCAGGGTTAAATATTTCCTAGAGATGTGAATTGCTTATGGAGTCAGTGGGAAATCATAAATACCATTATTGTAGTTTATGGAAGACTTGAGACTGTTCCCTACACACCTAAGGCAGAATATGGAATGACATTGGGAAGATTGTTGTGAACTTATTTTATGCAAATGGTTGTAAATGGAAAGGATTTGAATTTAATCCAACAGGAAAACATATGATTTTTCCCATGACTTTTGGGAAAGTTCTGTGCAGGGAAAGTTCTGTGTGGACTCAATGATCCTTGTGGGTCCATCCCAACTCAGCAGATTCTGTGATTTCTGCATTGTTATTCCTTCAGAGATTTTTCTTCCTTCATCACTGGGAACAAGCCAGAAGCTGTTGGACAATAAACAAATGAAGTGAAAGATCTGTGTGGTTTCCCAAGAGCCTGGTTGAAACTATGAAATTATCCAGTGTATAACTAAATGTACATTTTCGCATAAAACACTTGAGTTTCCTGAGTTTATTGTCAGGAGCGTCACAGCCCCATCTATTATTTAGACCTCCACAGGCACAATCAGTGAACAAAACCCTCACATCCCCCATTGCTGGCTCATTCTAGGTTAACTAAATTCATATTAATGATTTTTAGTAAGAACAAAGAAGTTTTTGAGCAGTAGGAGAGAGTTTGTTTAGAGAAACCCATAGAGAAGAGAAATGGAAGGGTGAGAAACTTCAAGAGAAACTAAAGATTGGACATGATTCCGTATACCTGCTCAAATTCTATCACCAAGGTGATACCAAGCCCTGTTCTGGTGAAAAGGGATTCTGTAGCTAAACTTCAGGTAATGCTGAGCATATTTAATTCAAGAATACAGAGAAATTAAATATTTCTGTAACTAATTTGGTGCCTCTGTTTTTGAAGGAACTTTCCCAGAGATGGTATGAAGAATAAAGATTTTGATCAGTAATGAAATTGATAAAATAGCTACTTCCATTTCTGTTTCCAAAATGATCAAATTAACAATTTACAAATAAACATTTGTTTTGAATTTTTTTCATCAGTGCCGATATTGAAAGGAGCAATCTCTTAATTTGCTCTAAATTCAGACTTTTACTGAAACCAGTAAACTCACAGGACCTGTTGAGCATATGTCACATTTGTATAGGTTTAAAGTATAGAATCATGGAATAACCCAAGTTGAAAGGGATCCTCAAGGATCAAGTCCAACCTCTGGCCCTGCACAGACACCCCACCAGTCCCACTCTGTACCTGCAAGCATTGTCCAAGGAATCCATGGAGATTTTTAGCTCCTTGATTTTACCAGGCCTTGACATTTCCTGCTGAAAAATCCAGGTAAGACGTAACCTAAAAGATGTTTAGTGAAAAATAACACCCCCCCCAAAAAAAAAGGCTTTAAATAGTCAATGTTTTAAATTGAAGTTTTGGAAGTGAATTCCCTACAGGACAAAGGACTTGTGTCCTTGAGCTGTCTTTTTTAACTCTTTCATTCACCTTCTCCTACAGCCTTCTTCTACACTGCTTTTTAGTATATGCAATTGTTACTTCATTTGCATGGATTCATGCTCTATGATAAGTGGTTCCTGTATATTTGGCTGGTTTTGAGCTATATTTAGATCTAGCAGAACTTCTCCTTCTGCTGGAAAAATCACAGGAACATAAAAATTAGATAGCCTGAAGCCTTCAAAGATTTCTCATGTTTAATTTTTCCAAGTTGCTATAGTAACTTATAACAAAACAAAATCATGTTGTGTAAAAAAAATACCCTAGGTAAGATAAGAAAACTTGATAGAAAACCAAATTAAATTCTAAGGTAGGAGATTGAAACACATTAAAATAAAATGGATACTACCATATTTCAGACCTATGTAAAAAAGAACATTTAAAAATTTTAAGATGGCAATCAGTCTTACATCTGCAGCAATATAAGTAAGCAGTAAGAACTTAGTTTTAATTTTTCTTTGTCTGTCCCAAGGGGTTGGTTGTTGACCTTTATCTTCCTGATCATTCCAATTTCTTCATATGTACTCAAGGAGTTATAGAGGAATTCAGCTGTGGAAGTGGAAAAGGATTTAAAAAAATCAACCAAATCACACTCAAATCCACTCCTAAGAGGATTTGTGGCTGCCCCTGGATCCCTGGAAGAGCGCAAGGCCAGGTTGGACAGTGTTTGGAGCAACCCGGGATAGTGGAAGGTGTCCCTGCCCATGGCAGAGGGTGTCATTGGGTGGGCTTTAAGGTCCCTTCCAGGCCATGGAACCCAATCTGGCATTCCATGAAAGTCAACAGAAAGACTCTTAACAAATGGGACCTCCCAAAATTCAGGATAATTTCATAGTGATCAAGTGCGCCTTAATCTCTGCCACAATGATCTATGTCCTCAAAAGCAACATGTTCCCAACTCTTGGAAGGCTGATGATAATCCACTTAAAGCAGAGGGATTAGCATCTCTTTATTAATACAGAACCGCAAAAATTGAGTTTGCACTTCCACCTCCTTGTAATAGAATCCCTTGCAATATATGATATGCAAAGAATATTCCATTTCTCTGAAGATGAAGTTTGGTTGACTTAGTAGAAATCCACAATCTACAAAGAGAAAGCACATCAAATAATCTCTGCAGCCATTAATAGCTGATTAAACAGTGACACTGAAATACTGAATCAAATTTTTTCTCCTATAAAAACTTTGAAAAGGCTCATTGAAGAGTCTATTCCTATATGAAAATCTGTGTGAAAAATTCACCAAGGTGAAATGAAGGCTCAGAGATGCCCTGTAGGTGACATTTTGATGGACTAAAAACTGCATGTTCTTTGTAATTTTATAGGCCCTTGTTACCAAATCTCTCAGCCCGTCTTCACCTATTATTGCCCTTTTCAGTTTACTTCTTTCTCTGATAAAATAGTAAAAAGTGTTATTGTTCATTTAATGGTCTTAATCATGTTTAAGGTGCACCAACTTAATATGGTGAGGCTTGTAAAGATGAACAATACCCTGAGGCCAGTTTTGAGACCCTGAGGACAAGACAGACCTGACAGGCTGGAGTGTGTCCAGGGAAGGGAACAGAGCTGCAGAAGGGGCTGGAATCCCAGGAGTGGCTGAGGGAGCTGGGAAAGGGGCTCAGCCTGGAGAAAAGGAGGCTCAGGGGTGGAACCTTCTGGTTCTCCATAGCTCTCTGACAGCAGGCACAGCTGGGGGCAGATCAGGCTCTGCTCCCAGGGAACAGGGACAGGAGGAGAGAGAGAATGGCCTCAAGCTGTGCCAGGGCAGCGTCAGGTTGGATATTAGGGAAAATGTGTTCACAGAAAGAGTGATCAGACATTGGCACAGCTGCCCAGAAAGGTGTTTGAGTCCCCGTTCCTGGAGAGATTTAAAACCACATCAGTGTGGCACATGGGTCAGTGGTGGCCTTGGCAGTGCTGAGGGATGGTTGGACTTGATGACCTCAGAGGGCTTTTCCAACTTGAACAATTCCATGATTCTATTTTGGAGCAGTGAGGAAATATTAACTTAGACAAAGACTGAGAGGAATATTTTGAGGGTCATAAGGAAGAGGTGCTGATATGGCTTTGGCTGCAGGAAAGCATCCTGTGCTGTTTAAGATGAAAGCTGAAGAAAGCAGACATTTTCTGAGGAGAAACTGAACTTGGAGATGAGGGAGAATAGTTGCACATTAAACTCACTAATCAGAGACCAGCCAGGAGAAATTAGCATGACAAAGAAAATCCGATTCTAACATTAAATTAATGTTGATTAAAAAGTGAGAAAGTGATTGCAATGGAAATAGAAGCCCCTTCTTCATCCATGGGGCATAAGCTCCACAAAAATTAATTATTAAAAAAAGTAAAGCTACTGAAGTATTTAATATTCCATAAATGAGCTCCTGGCTCCGAGTGAAAGAGTGGCTTCATGGCATGCTTTGCTTGTGGAATCACTCAGAACAATATTGATGGCATTGAAGAATGTGCAACTGGGCTTTTTTCACAATGCTGAGCCTATTTACTCCTGACAAACTGGAACACAGAGCTCCAGGATAAATGCAAACTATCAAAAACGGGATTTTTACTCCTAGTTGGGGAAATGTGGACAGTCTATTTCAATAGTGCAGCTACTACACTGCAGCTAATTTATTAATCATAACTGAGGTGCAATATCCTGCATTATTTAAGACTTTCCTACATTTCCACTTGCACAGTTATTTCAGGGAGATTCATAGTTGTTGGCATGTGGAGCAGTCATTATTCTAATTAGGAGGGAAAATACCGATGGTTCAGTTCATCCTCCAACAAATCAATATTTAATTAACAATATGTCACCACCCAAATGTCTGGAATTAAATTTTGTGTGGGTAAGACGACAATACCATTCTTGACCCACATTGCCATATATATTAAAATACTTGAACACATAGGTGAAAATGTACAAGAATGCTGTCACAAAGCATTCAGGCAGCCAGGGTCTCTTTCAACCTAGCCTCAGTGTAATCATATATTTGGATTTTTTTTAAATTTAGATTTATCCCTTCACTTAGATCCTTCCGAGCTGTATGAAAAACCAAAAGTCCTCCAAAAGTTTGGTGTGCAAAGAGCTGTGGCTGTGAGAAGCACATTCATTACCTGGACTGTGTAAAACTTCCTTTCCATCACTATTCTCCTATTGGGGTCTTTCCAATAGCTAGTACCTAAATGTAACAACATTATTATGTGTATGAATATTTAGTATAGAGGATGACAGTGTTCCTAATGGAACTTTGGAAAATCTTCTGCAAATGCCTTATCTCTACTGAAATTGCTTGTCAGAGTTTTACTGGACAAAATACAGAGTTAATATTTGTGGGTCAATATTTGGCTCTTGAATAATCCTGAATAATCTTGAATAACCCAAAAATATTCCTCTGTTTTTCTTCAATTTCCTGTTTGTAGTATTTTTCAGGAATGTGGTTCTGCAATGTATGACGGGCAAAAGGATATGGGAGGTGAGAGAGAAGATAGGATTGAAAAAGATACACAGCTGGTCAAAACAGTACTCTCAATATAGAAAATACCTTAATATTTTTATATTAAGAATGTCCAGAATATTACTGAATATTATTAAATATTAGAAATACTAATTTTACAGAAGCCCATATCTCTGGTGACTAGAAACAGTATTCTCTTGAGCATAATTTCAGGGTAAATTGTTTTTATCAAAGCTAATAGCTATTCTTCCATAAATATAGACATCATGGTTTTGTGGTTTATTTATGGTTTCTTATATTTAGTTACCTTAGGAAAGAATATTATACATTCAGAGTCTTTCCTCATCTTGATTGTATTGTCACAGCTTGGTTTTAACCCTTTTGAAATTTTAAACTTGTAAGCCCTGGAGACTTTTAACTTTGCAGGTGGTAGCAAGTTAAGCTTCCTCTCAGGCCTCTGCTTTTCCCTGGTACATGACCAGCAGGCAGGATATAATCACTGTAATTCCTTCAAAAACAGGGAAGGAGATCAAACAGGTCCTTTTCCTGCTGTAACTCGGCAAATCCGAGGTGTGAATGTTGGATCTTTCCCAAGGCCATGGCCATGTGTGCACCAGGGTCAAAGCAGTGCCAAGGCAGAGCTCTGGACCAGGGATTATCCTTGGGAGGGGGGAACTTTATTGCCAGGGAGTTTCTCCTTCCGTATTACAAGGAAATTAGATTTATTCTTTAATATATATTATTCTCTGTAAGAAAATATACCAGTTGTTGTCCTGAGAAATAAAACCATTTATGGCTTATTATTGCATAGAAGTGCACTGCCTGTTGATCCAGTTCTGAAGTCCAAATCACCTCTCCAGCAGAGCTCTAAAATTTATGATTTTCCAGTCTGAACTGAGGTGGGAAAAGATCTCCAACATCACCAAGTCCAACCTTGAATAAACACTACCCCACTCACTATAGCATGCCTCTGTTACAATAATGTCTTTGTAGGATTGACATAGAGAATCCTATTCCACAGACAGATTTTCTAGACTGTTTTACCCAGCTTTGCAAATTGCCTTATTTCAAATTTTTAAGTCATTTAAATCAGTTGAAATTATTTTCTCAGCTCTCATTACTTGTAACTCCATAAGTCATACTCAGATTGATGTTTCATGTACAAATAAAACCCCATGCCCCTGTGGAAACCCTGTGTTCATGCAGAAACCATGCCCATGCCCACCATGCATCTGTCTGTTTACAGAGAATTTCTACATTTTGATGCATTTCCAGCTCTTCTTTTGACCCTGGAATGCAGAAACTGGAAAAACATCCATTGCTCCGGGTCCAGGTAACTTTCAGCTTGGCTGCCCCAGAATCTGGATGTGAAACTTTTCATGCAGTGATTAATTTGTGCCCTTCTGCTTGACAGCTTCTGTTCCTGGCTCTTTCTTTCAACTTTTAGCATGATATTTAGGACTGTAGTCAGAAAGTCTGGAAAAAATGCATGAATCAGGGAAACAGGACCACATTTCAATCCATTATCATACATATGAAAGAAATAGCCCGTAAGAAGTTATTTTATCCTTTTATTCACAACTCACTGCTTGCAAAAGGGAGAAGAGACTTTACATTTCATTTCAGACACAAACCAGGATCAGAATCAGGTTCCAAACATGCTAATTGTTATCCCACAGACTGACTGGAAGCTCCATCTGATTACAGTTCCATTTTGCTCTACTGATTAATAGACATAAAAGTCACTTACCTTTTCGCCTTGGAAACAAAAGACTGAAGCAACAAAATCAGTTCTTTCATCATGTGGGAAAGAACCAGAAACAGAAAATTAGGCTCCAGAACCTGATCAGCTCAACTTCCAGGAGAGAAAAATATGATCAAAATCAGGAATTGCTCTCTATATTCCTGACCTAAAAAATCAACTGCATATGATAGTTTTCCTCTCTGTTGTCAAGGTGGAATTTATTACCACACTTTGCTTGGTGAAATTCAAGATATAAAGTAAAATATGCACTGTAATTTAAGGATTTTAAAAATGCTGTGCATTACATAGACAAAGATGTGCTTTGTATTCCTACTCTTCTCCCACATGGCACCAAAATGACTCCCCAAATAACCACTGATCTCAGTTAACAGGTTAAGTATATAAGACACCTGGATGTGACCACGGTCTCACATCACAAAAATAAAGGTACTTTTGATATTTGCCTCCCTAATGCAAACAGAACAAAGCAAACACTGCAAATAATTTACATTTCTTTAGATAACATATGCCTTAATGTCATTGGAAACTGAGCAAAGTTTAAGTGGGAATCCTGATGAATTCGTGGAGTCTCCCTGGGGTGAATTCCATCCTGCTTGGCCTACTCAAGATGTTGATTCTGCTGCCTGAAATGCAACTTCTGCCTGACCCCAGAGATAGGACTGGGACAAAGGTCTGACAGGCCTCTGGCATGAGTGGGTAGGAGTAACAATTCCCATTTTTTAATTCTTCCAAATATCCTTTTCTTCTGAGCTAAGAATACACAGTGAAGGTGCCTCTAAAGACCTAAAGAATGACAGTGCCTTAGCTCTGTCCAGAACCAAAGCAGAAATGCTGACCTAGAAAGGGAGACCTTCCTTGTGAATTAAGGTTTTGTTATTAATTCCCTTGCAGCTGCACTAAGCCAGTGATGAAAATCTGCCTTGCTATAGTTAAATATGAGGGACAGATGAATAGAAGTGATATCACTTTCAATTCCCTGTTTATTTATGCACATGCAGTGTGGGATGGTGGTGAATCTGCACCACCACACAGGAACTGGTTACAGATTCCTCCCTCAGAAGTGAAGCTGAAATCCTGGTGCATGAGGCTGGAGCCAGGCTTTTCTCCATGCAGGATTTTTATCAGTGGATCTGTGATATTCAATCTCTGGCCTTTAGGAAAAAAAGGGAATTGTGCTGTTACCACCTAGAGGAATTTTATTGCAAGTGGAATGATTAAAGCCTGTGCTTTTGGGAGTGTGAGACAGGCCTTTATTCTTCCTGCACCAATTACTCTGTGATTTGTCCAGCTACTGTTCCAGCTGTCTATGGAATACGACTCCACTCTTTATGCATTGGATAACAGGGAATGCTTATGTTTGTGAGCTCTTAATTAAAAAGAAAGCTCAGTCTAATTTACAGATAAGTCTAAGATATAAAACTCAGCTCTAGATTTCAACTCCTTCCTTCCCTTTAAAGAAACAAAAGCATTTATTAGGATTCAGGCTTTGGATTTACCAGTTAAATAGAGAAGGGCCAACTGTGAAATTCAAGTCTGACTTCATGCAAAAGAAACCTTTGCTGGGCAGACATGATTTTGTTTTGGATGAAACACTGCAGATCTTGTATAAATAAACCCCACCTCCCCCTATTATTTGGATACTGCATTAGCAATAAATCCAGTTTTAATCATGGAATCACAGAATGTTTCCTCCTCATACAATAAGCCCCAGTTCATCGTTCATGATTTCCAGGGATGTGGTTACACCTTCCACAGAGTGGGAATTAAATAATAAAGTCATGGTAAAAATATTCTTTGTCTACACAGATAATTGTCATAGATGGCTCAGATAAGATCTTTGTTATCAAATAATTAATAACCAGAGCTTAGGTGAACAACAAATACTCAATTTATGTGGGAAATAACCATCTGAGAATGCTGAAGAGCAAGAAGATGCTGAACTGAATACAAAAGGGTAAAAAACATTGGAATTAAGTAAGATGAGTATGGAAAAATATTTGGATATTTGGGTTTTCAGCTTTGAAGTTTTTATTACTTTTTTATTATATAATATACCTATCTCACAGCTTATCAATATATAACTGTATTCCATTAATGTTCCATATATTCAGTATCATCCCTGAAATACGTCTATAAAATCACTATAAATTCTAAACATGATTTCTGTATTAAATCAAACATCTTCTTATCTTGCTGTTTCTTTTTGCTCCAAGGACATTTTTTGACTGCTGTTGATCAATCCAAATTTATTTGAGTGAATGTCTTGCATTATTTAATACACTCTCTTGCTCTGCTCTGTTAGCTGGTATTGAACAACAGCTTTTAAAACTTTTTTCCCCTCATTATTTTGGTATTTGTAGAAACTTTACAAAACAAATATGAAGTTTTATACCTGTTTCAAGTCAGAAAATTATTCCAGGCTGTTGCAGGCAACCTTTCTTCTTTTTAGAAATGGAAAGCTCTACAAGCTTTAGGGAAATAAAAAAACAAAGATAGACAACATATCCTAAGGCAAATAAAAATAGGAATTTTTCAAAAGAGAGTTCAGAAGGTGATTGAATTAATTGTTTGGTTTTTTTTTTTTTTTCGCTGTTAACCTTTCTGCTGCTTCCTATCTTTCTCCCTCATATATACATGATTAAACTACATATCCAACATGATCAGAAGGGTCCCTAGCAATTAATTTTCTGTTAGGAAATACAGCTATATAATTTCTCCAATTCCATAATGACTTCAAGAGTTAATACTCTTGTCTCCACAGCCAATATGCTTTGCATGAAAAAGAAAGTAGCAATGGTCAAAACCACTGAAAAGGAAGATAAGTGAGAAAACAAACTGGTCTGCCTCTTAATTTTGCCTGGTTTATCCACAGTTAGGAGTAGTCATACATCCATGTCCTTGATCACAGAATCATGGAATGGTTTGGGTTGGAAGGAACCTTAAAGCCCATCCAGTGCCACCCCCTGCCACAGGCAGGGAAACTTTCCAGTACCCTAGGTTGCTCCCAGCCTGTCCAGCATGGCCTTGGACACTTCCAGGGATCCTGGGACAGCCACAGCTTCCTGGGCTGGGCTGAGAATCCTTAAAAGGGTCATGATTGCTATGGACAAAGTCCAGTTTATTTCAAATGTTTTCAGTTAAAGCCAAGATTACTAATTGTGACATAAAATATGCTGAAAGTACAAATTATTCAACATCCATTGAGTCTGGTCTTCTCTGAGAAGAAAAGTGGCACCTTAAATATTAATTCATGAACACCTGTAGATTTTCATGAGGAATTTTATGTTTATTATCGAATGACCAAGACTTTTCCAAGAGTGCCCCTGCAATATCATATCCAGGATTTAGTGTGATCAGTAGTTGTTAAATTATCCAATTCCTGCCTTGAAAAAGGTAAAACTTGCAAAAACCAAATAGAGAAAAATGAGTTAAATAAAAAGTGTTATGGCTTTTGGCATTTCTCAGTTTCTTTCTTTACTCAAACCAGAAGCTGAATATTTTCTGATTCTCATTGCTCTTTATAATAGAATTTGTACACATTGTATGTATAATTATTCTGTATTGTACAATAAATATGAAAATGACATTTCATATATTATTATATACTTAAGTCTTATGCATTAAATTTTACATTATACAGTAGAGAGTTCTGGGAAGAGATTTTGGGCTTATTCATGGCATTCCCACCACAGCTGCAGACACGGAGCTGGATTCAGTCTTATGGTTCTAATTTAGGTGAAAACAGAAAAAGTTTGTAGATATATGTAAGATTAAGAAAATTTAATTATTAGGAGATAATATATTCTACTGCTTAATGGCATTCAGTTTGTTTTATATAAAACTTCCCATTTTTCATACTATTTGTTATTTGTAATAGTAAGTACTCATCAAAGAATCATAGAATCGTAAGTGCCCAAAAAATGTGATGTCTGTCTAGAAAATATAACCAGAAATTTTATTTTATTTGTACTTTGACTGATCTTTCCACTTTGAAACTTCAAAGATATATATATATATATAAAATACACGTAATCTACAATTACTAAAATATAACAGCCTTATATACTACCCTAGGATAGGTTTCACATGCAATTATGACAAATTCATTACAGTTCTGTGTCACATTCTTCATCCTCTACATTTGAAGTATTTCTTTCTACAGGATTTAAAATAACTTTTAGATAAATTCATTTAAGCTTTTAATTTATTTTCCTTTTTAACATGTGCCGCAGATCCCTTAAAATATGTTCTTTCTCCAGAACAATCATGTAATATAAAAATGAGGAAAATCTCTTAGTAAGTGTTTACCCTAAGTTCTACAAACCTGTGTTTCTCCAGCGAATTGTTAACAGTGGGATATAAAAAGGGTCTGAGCTCTTAAAAGTAACTTGAGAGCTCCTGTACCATGCAGCAAAACCTGGTGCTACTCTGCAGTTCCTTCTTATTACATAAAAGAAAGTTGGTTTTCCCCCCACAATTTTTCTGTTCAGATATTCCACCAGCAGCAATATTTCCCTGCTGGAGCCTGGAGCTCTTTTGAAAATGTATTTATTATTGCTGTGTTTATTGTTTATTTATTATCCTAATAAACATTTCTTTATGATTCATCTTTGTTCCTTTTTTGCTTTACCCACAAGACTGCGCTGTAGCATCTTACATTTGGAGTTGACCTTGAAATTCTTCACTTCCAAAATAAAATTCACCATTTTACAAAGAGGAAGAAGGAAAATAAAATATTTCTTAATTGCAGTACCAAAACATTTTTCTTGTCAAATATTTTCCTTTATTTTTTTTTGTCTTCCTTTCCTGGAAACATTTAAGAATAAATTTGTCTGACAATTAATAACAATCCGGGAATAGTTTGTATGTTAATGAACAGAACTGCATGAAGCTGTAGGAACTCCCACTTTGCCTGTTTACTCCATGAATTTTAACAGCTATAAAAACTTCACCTTGGAAGGTATCCAAGCCTTTACTAATAAAAACCTCAGCAAAAGTATTTTTCCCTGTTCAAAATTAATTACTTTTGTTTGTTTTTCATTTACCTATCAAGGAAAGGGTGTCTCTTTTTTTTAAACAAAGTTTTCCTGACATTTCCCTAATTTCTACTGGGGTATCTTAGTAAAGTAATCCTCAAGAGATGTTTTCTTTAAATATTATTTTTCCCCCTGGGAGAGATTCTCTTGTAGTTTTCTCACTTTCTATTAAAGAAATTTCTTGATGATGCAATATTTTTTGTCTGGATTGAGCCACCCTTTATGCACACTCTCCATATTTCAGCATACAGGCTGTAAATTTAGGAGTGGATAATTCATCTCAAACCAGAGGCTGACAGCATTTTATGGGTATTAATCATGTGCCACATCTGCCAGGATCTTTCCCATCCTTCACATCCCACTGCGCTTCCCTGAAACAGTTTATGAGAGGAAATAAAGAAATTTTAGGGGTGGAAAAGCTTCTTAGAGTAGGAAAGTATAATTATCTCCCTTGGGATTTAGCAAGGATGGCAGGATAAAACACCCCTGCCAAGGTACCGTATTATCTTTAACAACTAACTACATGTGGCCAGATCCACAACATATTTTTCCAATGGATGAGCAGTTTGTTGGAATGTCTGACCCAAGTGAACTGGTAGAACAACACTGGAGTGTTCCTGATGATTTCCCAACACACAGCCCAATAAAAACAACGTGGAGCCTTGGATATTGCCAGCAGGTTACATCCTTATATTGCTGTAGGATAAAAATTATTCCACTGGAAGAAACAAATCCAAACAAAGTCACATGGGCATCTCTTTCCATCTAATTCTGTTTGGATTCTTCAGCACAGACAGCAGGGACACATGGAAGTGGGGCAGCAGGTAGAAGAATGGAATTCTCTCCCTCTGCGCAGGGGAGACCCCAATTGCTGCATCCAGGCCTGGGGTCATCAGCAAAGGAAGGACATGCTGAAGCAAGTCCAGAGGAGACCAGGAGGATGTTCCAAGGGCTTGAGCACCTTTGCTAAGGAGACAGGCTGGAAGAGTTAGAATTGTTCAGTCTGGAGAAGAGAAGGTTCTGGAGAGACCTGAAATCTCCTTCCGGGTGCCCGCATCCCTCCCGGCCCAGACAGCGCCTTTCTCCTGTGCCGCACACAGCACACACTGCACCGCCCCAGCAGCCAAAAGGCTTTGGCCTTCAGGATTCCCCCTAAATCAACGACTCCAGCACAATGAAAACAACAAGCACTTCTGATTTAGCAATTTAATGATTTTATTGTAATGAAAGCATCTTATGTAACCTGTCCTAACTTAGCAACAGCTACAACTCAACTGCATTCCAGAGGAACATATTCCAGGCCAAATACTGAATAAGATTATCTAGGAGAAACAAAAAGAGCATTTTTCTTTACAAACTGTCTAGTTTAAGCCTTCAGAACCCTTTTCCTTAAACACTTGACTTTCTTATGTCACACCTAGGCTGAGCCCCAGTTTGTAATCTATTACTTTAACAGATGTAGAAACCATGAGATGGCCTTTATCCTGTTTTCTTATATTCAAAGAGGGAGCTCTACTAATATCTGCCCCTACTTTCACCTACAGAATTTAATTCTCCTAGTTTTACTCTTCAAATTCTTGAGGCAGCAGCTACAGTGGTGTAGGGGGATAGCTGAGCAGCAGAACAGAAAGCACTGCAGAATTAATAAATTATGCGTAAATCTTGACCTTGGTGGGCTAGAAGCCCTGGTAACAACAAACAGAAAGGTAAAGGAGAAAGCAGAAAAGCACCACTGTGCTTTTTCTAAAGGAAATCATGCAAACCTGTAGTTAAAACAATGTTGCTAAGAAATTTAAATATTGTGTTTATTGCTTAAGCAGTGGAAAATTTTAGCCAAGGCTGTAAAAGTATATAAACTGGGCTGTGGAAACAATAAAGCGGCTTATTGCTTGCACCTACAGGAGTGCTGTCTCTCAATAGCCATCACAATAGCACCTCAGTCATGAGCCTCCAGCAGATCAACACTGCCACCAAAC
>VWYI01020254.1:17121-48163 GCA_013399455.1 Anthoscopus minutus
AATACCCCCGGGCCCACCGGGAACCGGCGGGCGGTGGTGCTGGGGGGACGCGACGATCCTACCCCGCGGCCGGGACCCCGCCGGGGGCTCCCTCCGCCCTCCCGACGCCGTCTCGGGTTTTTGGGGGGTTGGCGCTGCCCCGGTGCGTTTCCCCCTCCCTGGTGCCCTGGACTGTGTTGGGGCCCCCGGTGCCTGCGGGTCCCCTCCGGATGTCCCCCCTCACCCCCTGTGTGGCTCCTGGTCAGGTTTGGGGTCCCCTCCACTGCCCCCGCGGTGCTGGAGCCCTCTCGGGTTTTTGGGGTGCACGTGAGGCAGCGGTGGGAGGGGGCGGCTGCAGATTAGGGCATGGTGCCCCTCGGTTTGTGTGTCGTGTTTTGGGGTGAGTCTTCCCCCCGTACGTACCCCAAGACCTCCTGTGCTGTGCAGGATTGGTGCTGGGCCTGAGGAAATAGGGGAACAGGCAGGTGCTGGTGGCGGGGACCCAGTTTTCTGCTGTACCCCAAATTGCCTGTGAAGATCCCTCGTGTGGGAAGCACTAGGGGGGTCCCAGCTTTGCTGTGAGCGCTGCGTGTGCTCCTGGGACCGTCCTGAGGCCTCCTCGGGGTCTTGGTGACTCCCTGGGGTGTTGGTGTGTGGTAGAGCCGGGGTCACTGATCCTCCTTCCCCCACGGTTTAATCGAGGTCACCTGAGGGTTTGGTTGCCCCAGATATGTTAGGGTGTCTGTGCCTGGGTTTGGGAGGACCTGGGGGGCAGAGGGTGATGGGTTTGACCAGGGGGGGTCTCCTGGACCCCCAGGGAGCAGGGAGCCACCCCCTGCTCCTAGAGGACATTCCCCATCCCAGAGCCTACAAATTACCTTGGGGAAAGTGATGGGAAGATGCTGCCCCGTCCCTTGGATAGAGGGGTCATGGGTGGCTGCAAGGGTGCCAGGGAAGGTGCCATCATCCCTGGTGCTGACAGATGTCCTCCCTACAGCTGTAGCCCCCCAGGAACGCCGGAGGCAGGATGGACGAACAGAAGGTGCCCAGTGAGGAGAAGGACGCAGCCGCGCCAGGTGAGCTAGGGCAAGACTTTGGGGACCTGTTCCTGTTTCCCCTGTGGTGGTGACACCTCCTGTCCCCACAGCCGATGGGGTCATGGCCTCGGAGGAGATGGGCAGCGCCGAGGGGGACCCCCTGAAACCCCCCGAAAATGCCTCTGCTGGGCCAGAGCTGGAGAGCACGGGCATGGAGGCACCTCCCGAGGCTGGCAGGTGAGGGTGGGAGAACTTGGGGGTGGTGTGGAGCTTTTGGGGGAGTCTTAAATTTCCCTGACGTTCCCCGTTGCCCTCTCCCAGCCCTCTGGGCCGCCGCTGTGCCCTCTGCAACTGTGGGGACTGGAGCCTACACGGGCAGCAGGAGCTGCAGCGCTTTGAGCCGGTGCCTGACTGGCCTGAGCGGCTGGTGGGCCACGAGCCCCCTGATGGGCCCAGCCAGCCTCCCCCTGGGCCCAACCAGCTCCCCCCAGAGCCAGGGCTGGCAGGTGATGGCTTGGCACAGATTGGCTTCTCCGAGGGGGTGACCCCAGCACAGCTCTTTGAGCCGACAGGTGAGTGTGGTCACAGCACGGGAGTCTCCATCCTATCACCTGTGTGTCCCCAAGCTGTCCCTGATGCCCCCTCCCCACAGGGCACTGCTGGGTGCACCACTGGTGTGCGGCCTGGGCGACTGGTGCAGGGCCGGACGTAGCCGGCGTGGCCAGAGCTGTTTTCTCAGGGATCTCACAGGTGAGCAGATCCCGAGGGGTCTGGGGGGGATGGCAGAGGCTTGGCTCCCCTGCAGCAGCGCTGATCCCCCGGACTCCTCTCCCCTCAGAAATGTGAATGCTGCGGGCGGGCAGGGGCCACCATCCCGTGCCGGGCGGCTGCCGGCTGCTCCCGCCTCTACCACTTCCCCTGTGCCGCTGCCAGCGGCTGCTTCCAGTCCATGAAGACCCTGCGGCTGCTCTGCCCCCAGCACGTGGCTGAGGCCTTGGACATGGGTGCGTGGGGCTGGGGACAACACCCCTGGGTGCTGGAACCCCTCCTGCCCTGGCAAGGGGGTCTGGTGGGGTCAAACCCCACGAGCAGGTGGCCCTGACGCCCTTCTCTCGTGGCTGACAGAGGACGCGCGGTGCTCGGTGTGCAACGGGCCGGGCGACCTGCAGGACCTGGTGTTCTGCACCAGCTGCGGGCAGCACTTCCATGGGGCCTGCCTGAACATCTCCTTGACGCCTCGCAAGCGCTTGGGCTGGCAGTGCCCTGGGTGCAAAGTGTGCCAAACCTGCAGGTGAGCCCCCAGTCCCACGGTGGGGACAGGGATATGCACCCAAGGAGGAGTCCCAGCCCTCACTTGCCCCTGCACCCCACAGGCAGCCCGGCCAGGACTCTGCGATGCTGGTGTGCGAGGCATGTGACAAGGGCTACCACACCTCCTGCATGGAGCCAGCCACCCAGGGCCTCCCCACCGGCTCCTGGAAGTGCAAGGTATGTCCTGCTGTCACTCGGGGGTACGGGGTACCTGCCCTCCACTGTACCCCCTGACACATTTCTGCTTCTCCCCCAGAACTGCTGGGTCTGCTCAGACTGCGGCCGGCACCCTGCAGGGCTCGACTCCAGCTGCCAGTGGTCCCCAGGGTCCACGGTGTGCGGGGACTGCCAGCAGCGCCGTGCCACGGCCGATGTCCCCACGGCACCAGAGCACTCACCACGGCCTGACCCGCCCGCCCAGATGTGAGTGGGGATGGGGGTGCTGCTCTGGAGGGGGGGTCAGGCTATTTGTGGGTGGGGGGATGTGTCCCACAGCCCTGGGGATGGGGTGGCCTGAGTGCTGCCCCCTCACCCAGGATTCCCCATCCCAGGTCAGAGTCCCCTGTGCCCAGTGAGCTGACGGATGCACCTGTGCCCCCGCCTGAGCTGGAGCCTGTGGGGGGTGATGAGGAGACGCAGCCCCTCGTGGACCCCAGCGAGGCACCCCCAGACCCCAAGGAGGCTCCCCCAGGCAATGCTGAGTCTCCTCCTGGCGAGCTGGCCTCTGTGGAGGTGCCCCCCAGTGAGGAACCCCCTGAAGATCTGCCCTCTGATGAACTGCCCCTCGATCAGCCGCCCCTCGACACGCAGCCCTCTGACATTCAGCCTCCTGATGTGCAACCCCCTGAGGAGCCCCTTCCTCTCATGCTGCCCCCCGAGGAGCCTCCCTCTGAGGAGCTGCCCCTCGAGACACCATCCCTTGCTGAGCTGCCCCCTGACAGACCCTCCCCTGAGGAGTTGTCCCCCAGTGAAACACCCCAGAAGGAGCTGCCCCTCGACGTCCCTCCCCTTGCTGAGCTGCCCCCTGACAAACCAGCGTTTGAAAAGTCACCTCCCCATGAGCTGCCCCCCGAAGTACTGCCCATTGACAAATCACTTCCTGATGAGTTGCCCCCCAGTGGGTTGCCTCCCAAGCCGCCCCTCGAGGAGCCACCCCTCGAGGAGCCACCCCTCGAGGAGCCACCCCTCGAGGAGCTGCCCCCCGATGAGCTGCCCCCCAGTGAATCACTCCCCGACGAGCTGCTCCCCAAGGAGCCTCCTCCTGAAGCGCTGCCCCCTGAGAAGCTGAGCCCTGAAGAGCCCCCCCTTGTTGAGTTGCCCCCTGAAGAGCCAGTCCTCAGCGAGCTGCCCCCCGAGGAGGACCTGAAACCACCAGGTAATTGGGCAACTTTCCACTGTCCTCTTTTCCCCTCTTTTATCTCCACTGGATGTGGGGTTCCTGCACCAGGGGATTCTCCCAGCGCTGGCTTTGCCTGATCCCCATATTCCTCCTCTTCTTATGTGCTGGTGCCTTGTTTTAGGGTATGTGGGGAGCTTGGGGGACAGAGTCTTGCCTCTCAGTCCGAGGCTGGGTGGCAGAGGGGAGTGGAGAGGACCCCCACACCCTCTCACCCCATCCCTATCTCCCAGGTCTCCTCCCTGAGATGACAGTGGCAGAGGAAGCGCCAGCCCTGGCTCCAGAGGTGCTCCCCGAGGAGGAGATGGAGCTGGAGCCAGAGCCCACTCTGCCCCCTGAGATGACACCCCCACCCTCAGCTCCCCCAGGTGGGTTTGGAGAACCACCAGGGTTGGGATTGGGGGGTGGGTGTCTGGGGGGTTGTGATATCACTCTTTCCCCCTCTCTACCTCCAGCTCTCCGTGCCATCTCACCTGCACGGACCCCAGCCCCCTCCCCTGATGCCAAGGAGGACGAGGTACTCGAGCCTCCCACGCCAGCCCTGCCTGAGCCTCCCAGCAGCCCTGGCACCGCCATGGACACCGACCCCCCTGGCTCCCCGCCACCACCCCTGGGCTCCCCTGCCATCACCCTGGCCCCTGCCAAGCCACCTGAGGATGAGGAGATGGAGATGGCCGGTGGTGAGGGCGAGTCTCCAGCCAGCCCCACTGCAGATGCCCCCCACGGCAGCCGAGCCCCTGATCTGGGGCCCTTCCCAGGCCTGCCTGAGGAGGAGGAAGAGGAAGAAGAAGAGGCACCGAGGCTGGAGAGGGAGGGCACCAGTGGAAGCTCCCCACCACTCAGTGAGGAGGATGCACTGGAAGAAGGCCAGGCTGGGGGGGACCCTGAAGTCAAGGGGTCCCCTTCTGAGTCCCCCCTGCTCCTGGAACCGGAGGAGCTGGGCCCTGAGACTCCCATGGAGGTGTGCACTACCAGCGAGAAGCTGCTGGGACACGGGGACGAGGGGTGCCCCGAGCCCCCCACACTGCGCCCGCGGCCCGACATCCTCAACGAGATCTCCAACCTGAGCCAGGGGGACACGAGCAGCAGCTTCCCCGGCTCGGAGCCACTGCTGGGGTCCCCGGACCCTGAGGGCGGGGGGTCACTGTCCCCTGAGCTGGGCCCGGCCTCGGCTGATGCCAGCCTGCAGAAGGAGGACGCTGGGTCGCTGCCGCTGGGTGCTGAGACTGATGACTCGCTGCTCTTCGAGCCAGCAGCCAAGGGTGACGGGGACAAGAGCCGGCGCCGCAGCTCCCCGGGGCGCTCCCGTGTCAAGCAGGTACAGGAGGACCCTCCTCACCCCAATTTTGGGGGAACCCATCACCCTAAGCACCCTGCTGGGGTCACATCCCCTCCCTGGGCCGCCCCTGCAGCAAGTAGGCGAGGGCTAAGTGCGTGGTGGGCTGGAATGGGGGCAGTGCCCTTCTGCTGCCCTGGCACGGGGGTCCCACTGGGCCCCCTGATGCTGTAACCTTGTGCACAAGCTGATGCCCCCTCTCCCTTTGGTCACAGGGTCGCAGCAGCAGCTTCCCTGGGCGGAGACGTCCCCGAGGTGGGTCCCACGGGGGCCGAGGCCGGGGCCGTGCGCGCCTGAAGTCGACCACCTCGTCTGTTGACACCTTAGCAGTAAGGCTGGGCTGGGGCAGAGGTGGGGTGCAGAGAATCCTTGAGCTGTTAGGCTGAGAGTCTTCCCCATCTCCTTCCACATCATCCCTGCCTTGGAAAGACTTAAGAGCCCTTAGTGTGTGGTGGATTGGGGTCTCATGGGAGGTGGAACTGCCCGGGTCTTTGCTGAGTCTGGAGACTTCACCACAAAAGCATAGGGCAGGTACCCTAGGGAGGGGTTCTGCTGCCCCTGCATCTTCCTGGTGCTCCTCAGACTGCACAGAGTGGGTGTCCTCAGTGCTGAGCCTCCTGCTCTGTCCTCAGCTCGCTGATGTGGAGAGCTCACCCAGCAAGGAGGAGGATGAGGACGATGATGACACGATGCAGAACACAGTCGTCCTCTTCTCCAACACCGACAAGTTTGTGCTCATGCAGGTAACCAGGACATGGCAGGGCAGACAGATGGACAGGGTGGGACAGACTCTGTCTTTTCTCTGCCAGCCGCTGTCTCCTCACTCATGACCTCTTTCCCCAGGACATGTGCGTGGTGTGCGGCAGCTTCGGGCGTGGGGCTGAGGGGCACCTCCTCGCCTGCTCCCAGTGCTCCCAGTGCTACCACCCCTACTGTGTCAACAGCAAGGTGAGGAGGGGCCTCAGCACCTCTGGCCCCACCCTAGGACGGTTGCTGTGCCCCTCGGGGACACCCACGAAGTTGTGCCTGGCACATCTGTGCTGCTCTGACGTGTCCGTGCCAAGCCCTGGGGTGTCCCCCCACAGCCACGCCGAGCCTGGGGACCCCCATGGCCATGCCCAGGGCTCACGTGGCTGCCCTCTCATATCCCCAGATCACCAAGGTGATGCTGCTGAAGGGCTGGCGCTGCGTGGAGTGCATCGTGTGCGAGGTGTGCGGCAAAGCCTCCGACCCCTCGCGCCTGCTGCTCTGCGACGACTGCGACATCAGCTACCACACGTACTGCCTGGACCCGCCGCTGCAGACCGTGCCCAAGGGCGGCTGGAAGTGCAAGTGGTGCGTGGGGGACACAGGGGCAGCCACGGGGGGACCCCGCTGCTGGTGCTGACTCCTCGGGCCCCGCTCTGCAGGTGCGTGTGCTGTGTGCAGTGTGGGGCTGCATCCCCTGGCTTCCACTGCGAGTGGCAGAACAACTACACCCACTGCGCGCCCTGCGCCAGCCTCGTCGTCTGCCCCTTCTGCCGCGAGAAGTACGTGGAGGACGACCTGCTCATCCAGTGCCGGCACTGCGATCGGTGAGCACCGTGCCCCTGGGCTTGAGGGGCTTCAATCTGGGCTTGTCCAGGGGAGGCTGTGGTGTGTGATAGGTGTCTCTGCTGCTCGCAGGTGGCTGCACGCCACGTGTGACAGCCTCTTCACTGAGGAGGAGGTGGAGCAGGCTGCGGATGAAGGCTTTGACTGCAGCGCCTGCCAGCCCTACGTGGTCAAACCTGGTGAGCTCATGGGGCAGGGCGAATTCTGGGGGACCTGGGGGGCGTTTGTGTGGTGTGGGGACTCACCTGCCCCTCTGCTTTCCTGCCACAGTGCCCACGCCTTCAGCAGAGATGATCAAAGCCAAGGATCCAGGTATGTGTGAGACTGAGCCAGGACCACCAGGTTCCCAGGGCTCTGCTGTCTTCTGGCCATGCACCCAGTGCTGGCATTTGTCCCCAATGCTGGTGGTTGTCCCCTCAGAGCCCCAGTATTTCCGCTTCGAGGGCGTGTGGCTGACGGAGACAGGGATGGCCGTGCTGCGCAACCTGACCCTGTCACCCCTGCACAAGCGGCGGCAGCGCAAGGGCCGCCCGGGCGCCCTCAACGGGGATGGGGGGCTGGAGGGGGGTGACCCCCTGGGCCCTGAGGACAAGAAGGACGGTGACCTGGACACGGATGAGCTGCTCAAAGCCGAGGGTGGGTGTTCCTGGTGGGAGAGCTGGGGGGGTTACAGCGTGAGGGTGTTAGGGGACCCCGCTAACGTGCAGTTCCCCCTGGCAGTGGGTGTGGAGCACATGGAGTGTGAGATCAAGCTCGAGGCTCCGGCCAGCCCCGACCGCGACGTTGGAGCTGATGGGGACTCAGGGAAGGGGCTGGAGGACCCTGAGGAGTGCAAGAAGAGGAAGCGCAAACCGTACCGGCCTGGTGAGTGTCCTGCAGGCCCTGAACCCTTCTGGGCTCTCCTGTGACCCCTCAGGCCCCACTGTGATCCCCCCTCCTTCTCTGCCCCCCAGGCATCGGTGGGTTCATGGTACGGCAGCGCAAGTCCCACACGCGGCTCAAGAAGGTCTCGGCCGTGCTGCCAGACGTGGGGCGCGAGGGGCTGAGCACTGAGGGACACCCCGAGGATGGTAGGGCCCAGTGCCACTTCTTCCCTCCTTTTCCCCTTTTCCTTTCCTCCTGGAGTCCTTCCTTCCTTTCCTCCTGGAGCCCTTCCTTCCTTTCCTCCTGGAGCCCTTCCTTCCTTTCCTCCTGGAGCCCTTCCTTCCTTTCCTCCTGGAGCCCTTCCTTCCTTTCCTCCTGGAGCCCTTCCTTCCTTCCTGGAGTCCTTCCTTCCCTCCCTCCCTCTTTTTTTTTTTCCCTTCTCAGCACCTTTCTTTTTTTGTTATTTCCCCTTCCATTCTCACCCCCAGGGATATGGAGGGGCCCTCAGGTTGCACCCCACAAGGCTGTGCTGGTGGCACAGGAACAGCCCCAGAGCCTTTTTGGAGGGTGGGTGTTCATTCCTGGGGGGCTGTTGCAGGGGCTCCAGGTGATGTCCCAGCCGAGGCTGGCCTGGATCCGGGCTCAGGAGAGGGGGATGAGAAGAAAAAGCGCCGGGGACGGAAGAAGAGCAAGTTGGAGGACATGTTCCCCCCGTACCTGCAGGTGGGCTGGAGAAGGGGGGCTGGAGGTGGATGGGGGGAACCACCCCAATGCTGACAGAAGCTCCCATTCCAGGAGGCGTTTTTTGGGAAAGCACTGATGGACCTGAGCCGGAAGGCGCTGCTGGCAGCAGGCGGGGTGGGGGACGGAGCTGCCCGCCCCTCCTTGGGCCAGAGTGCCCCAAGGCCCAAGGGGGACCCCAACCTTGCTGGGGCACTGCATGGGGGTACCCCAGACAGGAGGGACACCCCCACCCACCCCCGAGGTGAGTGTGAGACTGGGTCTGCAACCCAAAGCTGGCTGCTGTCCAGGAGAGGGGTTACAGCAGTTAGTGCGGGGTTGTTTTGGGTCCTTAGTGTGGTTGGAGGTCCCTGGATTTGGCTGGGGAATCCCTGGGCTTGTTGGGTTTTGTCCCTAGGGTTGTTACAGGTCCCTGGGTTTGTTGGAAGTTGTTGGGGTCCCCAGGATGGCTGGAGATGGCTGAGGGGGTTGTTCTGGGAGTTTTGCGGGGATACTGGAGGTCCCTGGGATTGTTGGGGGACCCCCATTGTGAGCAGCTACTGTGGGCACTGAGGCTCGTTGGAGAATGCCAAGGACTGTGGGGGTCTGCCATCGCCACTGAGGGGTGTAGGAGTATGCTGGACGTTGTTGAGTCTGACCCTGCTCACTGAACCCTGGGGTACCCTGCAGGGGATGACAGCACTGACGGCAGCGCCGCCGCTCCCGATGACGATGGCAAGGACGATGCGAAGGCCGAGGACCTGGGTGAGGCCCGGGGACCCCTATGGGACCCCCAGCAGCCGAGTCCTCCACGGGGCATGGGGCGCCCACAAGGATCGAGATAGATCTCTGAGGCCGGAGGGTCCGCTCCAGGCTGGGCTCAGCTCTATGGTCGCCCGCCCCGCCTGTCCCGTGATGCGCGTGACCATAGAGTGGTGGCTGGAGCGCCCCCCCGTGGCGTGCCGTCCCTGGAGGACCGAGGGACTCCTGGCCCTTGTTGGGTGATGGGGGCTGCCCCGTGGGGGTCCCCAGTCCTGAGCGGGGGGCCCCAGGGGGCTGAGAGCACCTCCTGATTCTTCCTCACAGGGGCTGACGAGCCGAAGGATTCCCCAGACCGTGGGGACAGTGAGAAACCAGCCACCCCGGGCGAGGGAGCGCTAAGCTCTGACCTCGACAAAATCCCCACGGAAGGTGAGACCATCGTGCATCCCCTCCTCTGCTGAAGCAATGGTGGTCCCAGGACCATGAGCCCAGGTTTCTCCACTTCCCATCAATGTGGTATTTGCACCCAGCTCCTGCTTTTGCCCCTGCAGAGCTGCCCAAGATGGAGAGCAAAGATGTGCAGCAGCTTTTCAAGGATGTGCTGGGCTCGGCAGAGCGTGGGGAGCAGCCCCTCAACTGCGTGGCCGCGGGGATGGAGGCCGGGCAGGATCCCAGCCGAGCACAGCGACCATTCCTGCAAGGAGACCTCCAGCTCTCAGGGCAGGGTGGGTGAAGTTGGCAGAGCCCCCACCCTCCAGGAGGTTCCTGGAGTGTGATGAAGGGCAGGTCCTATTGCCAGCCCCAGGAAAGCCAAACTGCTGGGGTTGGCCTGCTGGGAGAGCAGTGGTGCCTGTGGTGTTTGAGAGCCCAAGGTTTTCCCTGTTGCTCTGGGGGTGAACATGAGAAGCATTTTGGGGGTTTTACTGTTGGGGAGTTGTTTGGACCCCCAGGGCAGGTGCAGGCTTGTGCCCCAGCTTTGCTTTCCCTACAACCCATCTCCTTTCCCTCACAGGGAGCGTTTCTCTGGGCTCGCTCTCCGGATCCGTCTCCTTGGACTCGTACTCGGGGGTCTGCCAGTCCCCATTCCTTGATAGCAGGTACTTAGAGGAGCTGGGGGTCGCCTCCTTGGAGGAATTGACCTGTAGGGTGTCATGGGACCCACTCTTCTCTCACAACCTGATGATCTGTGGTTCTCCTCTCTGCTCAGGGAGCGGAGTGGCTTCTTCAGCCCAGACCACTGCGAGCCCGAGAGCCCCTGGGCCAGCAGCTCGGCCGCCACCACCCCCTCGACCCCCACAACGCCCACGACGGAGGGCGAGGGTGATGGGCTGTCCTACAACCAGCGCAGTTTGCAGCGCTGGGAGAAGGACGAGGAGCTGGGTGAGCTCTCCACCATCTCCCCCGTCCTCTACGCCAACATGAACTTCCCCAACCTCAAGCAGGATTATCCAGGTAGGGCTCTGGGGGGGCTGCAGCCACCCCATTGGGGTGAGGGTTGGGGGTATGGGTGGAGTGTGACTCCACTGGTCCCTTTTTCAAGAGGAGATCCGGGCTGTTGTGGTACTGAAGTGTTCTTCACAGTGGGCAGGGTGTCTCAGATCATATCTCCTGGGCACAGGGCTGTCCTTTCACATGAGGAGGGACCCACCAAGGGTATGAGTGGGCTCATCAGGTCCGGGCTAATGTTGCTTTTCTCCCCTTTATCTGCTCGTACTGGACTCCCAGACTGGTCGAGCCGCTGCAAACAGATCATGAAGCTCTGGAGGAAAGTCCCTGCCACGGACAAAGCCCCATATTTGGTGAGTGCTGGGAGGTCAGTGGGATGGGGGCCGGGGCGCCGGGGGCTGCAAGTCAGCTGGCTTCGTGTCTTTGTTAGCAAAAGGCCAAAGATAACCGGGCGACTCATCGCATCAACAAGGTGCAGAAGGTACGTGAGGCGCGGGGAGGTGCCCGGCGGCCCCGGCCCAGCCCTGGGGGACATGGTGTGCCCACTCCAGCCCGTGGCCAACCCACGGGGAGAGCAGGAGGGCTCCCACAGCACTGATGGCCTTGGCTCTCTCTGCAGCAGGCCGAGAGCCAGATCAACAAGCAGACCAAAGGGGAGGGACTGCGCAAGCCTGAGAGGCCCTCGCTGCACCTGCGGATCCCGGTGCCGCCAGGGGCACAGCCCGTCTACATCAGCAGCCCCCCCGCCACCGGCGAGGGCTTCCTGAAGCCCCCAGCGGGTGCTGGAGGGGGTCCAGAGTCTCCCAGCGAGCTCTTCCTCAAGCTCCCGCCCCAGTCCCCTGCCCAAGTGCCTTCGCACGATCCCTACGGCGCGGCCCCCGCCTACACGCTGGAGCCTCGCTTCCCCTCGCCCCTGGGCCAGAGCCCCACCTCGGGTGCTGCCTTCCAGCCCTTCCCTAGCCAGCCCCAGCCTCTCACAGCCCCCCGTGCTCCCCCCGACTTCCACCCCACCCCACCTGGCACCCCCCGGCACCAACCTGGCACCCCTGACCCCTTCCTGAAGCCCCGATGCCCCTCCTTGGACAACCTCTCGGTGCCAGGGAGTCCTGGGGCACGGCCCCCTGAGGCCCTGCTCTCTCCCCTGCCTTTTGGGGAGCAGAAGAAGGGTCTGGAGGTAAAGAAGGAGGATGGGGGAAGCTTGGGGGTCTGCTCGCCCGGCTACACTTCTGCCATGGGCTACGGGGACTCCCCAGGTGCCCCCCACCTCTCGGCTGCGGAGCTGAAGGCGGCTGATGTCTTCAAAGCCCCCATGACCCCACGGGTCTCTCAGGTAGAGCCGCAGAGCCCGGGGCTGGGGCACCGGCCCCCTGACCCCCATCCTTTGGCCCCCTCGCCCCCTGGCCACCCTGATCTCTACCGTCAGTCACCCTACCTGGACCCCTACTCGCAGCCCCCACTGACACCCCGGCTGCAGCCTTCCGAGGCCTGCTGTGCCCTCCCGCCCCGCTCCCTGCCCTCTGAACCCTTCTCCCGCATCCCCGCCAGCCCCCAGTCCCAATCCAGCTCCCAGTCTCCTCTGACTCCCCGTCCTCTCTCCAATGAAGCCTTTTGCCAGTCCCCTGTCACCCCTCGCTTCCAATCCCCGGATCCCTACTCCCAGCCGCCCTCCCGGCCGCAGTCCCGGGACCCCTTCACCCCCCTGCACAAACCTCCCCGTCCACAGATGCCGGAGCCAGGATTCAAGTCAGTGGGGGCGGCTGGTGGAGGTTTTGGGGGCACCCCAGCAGGTGACCCTCATGCCAAGGCACCGGCCGGGCCACAGCTGCCCTTTGCCCGCTCGCCTGGTGCCAGTGTGTTCCCGGGGAGCCAGCCCCCCATGCGCTTCACCTTCCCCCCGGCCGTCTCGGAGCCGCTCAAGGGCTCCCCGTCCCACCAGCCCCATGGGATCAACAGCCATTATGGCTCTGGGAAGCCCCAGAGCTCGGCCTATGCCTCGTCCCCCAGCTTCCACCAGGCCAGCAGCCCGCTGGGCCCTGGCACTGCCACCCCTGACTCCTACAGCCTCTCGCCCCTGCGGCCCCCATCGGTGCTGCCGCCTCAGCCCCCGGCCCCTCCACAGCAGCAGGACCCTTCTGGAGTCCTCCTGTCCCGCACTGCGCTGGGACTGACGGCTGACAAGAGGGAGGAGGTGGCTGCGGGGCTCTCGGCACCCCCAAACCGAGACCTGGCGGAGCTGCCTGGTGGCCAGGACGGGGCTCTTGGCACCGTGAACCAGTCAGAGCAGGAGAAGCTGCGGCAGGTGAGATCTAGCTGCATCCACTTGGGTTTGGGAGGGAATGAAGAGCAAAAACTGTGACTATGGAGGCATTGATGATGGTTCCATACATGGTTTGTTGTGCTGGTTTTGGTCTTGTTGCCACTCTCGGCTCTAACACTGAATCCTTCTCAGCGCCAGCGGCTCCGGGAGCTGCTCATCCGCCAGCAGATCCAGCGGAACAGCCTTCGGCAGGAGAAGGAGAGCGCAGCTGCTGCTGCCTCCTCCTCGCCGGCCAACTGGGCCCCTGAGGCCGGCGGGCAGAGCTTCGAGCTGAGCCGAGGCATGGCCCCGTACCAGCCAGCACAGGTGGGAGAGCTGCGGCACGGTGTGCACAGAGGGGATGCGACTGATGGAGGGCCACAGTGTGCATGGGGGGATGTGGCTAATGGAGAGATTACTCTTTTTTTCCTTCCTTCTTCCAGGACAAGACTCTCCTCGGGACCCTGGCCACGGCAGCTGGTGCTGGGAAGCTGCCAGGCTCTGTCATGGTGCAGGCAGCGTTCACGCAGGACGAGCGGCTTTCCCGGCCCCCACCGGCAGCCACGCCAGCCATGCTGGACATCAGCGGGCGGTGGGTGCACCCTGGCAGGGCGTTGGGCTCAGCATGCATGGATGGGAGCCAGCAAATATCCCCCTGGGAGCACCCCCAGCTCGTGGGGATCACGCTGGAGGGAGGGGATGGCTGTGGGTTTTTGGGTGCTCGGTGCAGTCTGAGCGGGATGGGACGTAGCGCGTTGGGGCTGTACCGAGCTGGTGCCAACACCACGGTGTCTTCCAGGGCGGCGGTGGGGCCCCCCCAGGCCTTCTACCCCCGTGGGGTCTTCCCATCGCCATCCCCGCAGCAGCAGCAGCACCTCTGGCAGCAGCAGCAGCAACAAGCGGCCGTGGCAGCCCTGCGGCTCCCTGTCACCTCCCGCTTCGGCCCCCCAACCACTGGGACGCCCATGGGCAGCCTGGGCACCCGCCTGGCCACCCCTGCCGAGGCCGTGCCCCCCTCATCAGCTGCCCTGGGCGCTCCCTTCATCGAGCTGCGACACAACGTGCAGAAGGGACCTGGGGGTGTTGTGGGGTCTCCCTTTGTGCCCCAGGCACCCCGGCCTCGCTTCTTCCTGCCCGGGGAGGAAGGCACCCCCCAGGCCCTGTGCACCCCTGTCATGCCCATGCAGGCGCTGCCATCCCAGAAGGTTCCAGCACCGCTGCCGCCTGCGTCCCCGCAGGGAGCCGAGATGGGCAACAGCCACCAGCAGCCCCATGCCAAGGTGGCACCACCGCTGCCAGCCCCCACCCTGGAGCTGCAGCAGCACATCCCCCCGCGCCCACTGTCCTCCAGTGCCGCTCTCCGCACCGAGGGTCCCAAGGATGGCCCTGCTGCAGACCCTGCGCCGGCCCCAGGGAAGAGCCACCTGAGCCTGGACGGGGGGCGGCTGCCCTGCGAGGTGTCCGTGGAGCCTGATTTGGATGATGACTTTGGCTCCCACAAGGACTTGGAAGATGATGATGATTTGGCCAACCTTAGCCTGGATCCAGATGTGGCCAAAGGGGATGATGACTTGGACAACTTGGACAGCCTGGAGACAGCAGACCCCCACCTCGATGACCTGCTAAATGGTGATGAGTTTGACCTGCTGGCCTACACTGACCCTGAGCTGGACACGGGTGACAAGAAGGACATCTTCAACGAGCACCTGCGCTTGGTCGAGTCGGCCAACGAGAAGGCTGAACGTGAGGCTCAGCTCAAGACAGAACCACCAGCGCCCACCTTGAAGCTCCCCGACCCTGGGGACAGCAAAGATGGGGTCACCCCATCTGCGGAGGATCAGGAGGTGCCCAAGGAAGGACTGGTGTCTGGGATGGGCTTGGGACTCTCTGCCTGCCCCACGGGCAATGTGCTGGCCCCTGACCCAGCTTTCAAGGCACAGAGCGTGGAGGCGAAGGCCAGCTCGCTGCCCACTGATGTCAAGCCCAAGCTGGAGGATGGCTGCCTGAAGACCTCACCCTGCCAGTTCACCACCACTGGCCCTGAGCGCCTCCCAGTGCCGGTCAAGTCAGAAGCACTGCAGGGCACAGATAAAATCTCTGCCTCCCTGGGGCTGAGTGTCAAACCTGGCCAGACCCTCCTGAGCTCCAGCACCGGCCCCACTCGCCTCGGTCTGACTCAGTTCTCCAACAGTGGCCACACTGGCGTTCCCATGCTGGAGAAGGACCCCTACACTGGCCCTGGCCGTGGGCTGGCAACTGCCCAGCTGGGTGGCCAGAGCAACCCCTTGCTGGAAAAGTTTGAGCTGGACAGCGGAGCCTTGGGGCTGAGCAGTGCCCGGCACTCGCCGGCGGATGACTTGGACAAGATGGAGAGCTCGTTGGTGGCCAGCGAGCTGCCACTGCTCATCGAGGACCTCCTGGAGCATGAGAAGAAGGAGCTGCAGAAGAAGCAGCAGATGTCAGCCCACCTGCCCCGTGGCACCCCCCACCTCCCAGCCCCGGGGCACCCCATGCTGCACACAGGGGCATCTGGGCAGCCTCCTGAGGGGCAGCCACCCCGTCTGGGCGCCCCACAGACACCCCTTCAGCTGGGGCTGGTGGCCCGGCCACCGCTGCTGCCACCACAGCCCCCCCGGCTCAACACACCCCAGCAGGGCCCGGCTCTGGCCCCCCACATGGGCATGGGCTCTGGGCAGCCCCACGTGCTATCATCCCCCCATGGGGTGCAGGTGGCCCTGAGGCAGCCACAGCAGAGCCAGCAGCAGGTGCTGGTGCAGAAGCCAATGGCTGGAGTGCAGCCCCCTGCCCTGGGCCTGAAGCCCCCCCAGCTCATTATGCAACAGCAGCTGGCCAACAGCTTCTTCCCAGACACAGGTAGGGTCTGTGGGTGATTGTTTTGGGAGCACAGGGCCCTTTTGGGTGGGGGACATAGAGCTGAACATGCGGTCTCTGTCCCAGCAGACCTGGACAAGTTTGCAGCTGAGGACATCATGGACCCCATTGCCAAGGCCAAGATGGTGGCACTGAAGGGCATCAAGAAGGTGATGGCTCAGGGCAGCATCGGGGTGGCCCCAGGCATGAACAGGTAACAGACATGGGGATCCAGGGGGCACAGGGTTCAACAGGCAGATTGCTTTGGCTCTGGCTCACACTCCATCCCTGTGTGTGTCCCACAAAGGCAACAGGTTTCTCTGCTGGCCCAGCAGCTCTCGGGAGGCCTGGCTGTCTCTGAGATGCAGAACCACTTGCTGGCAGGGAGTGGGCAGGTGAGTGGGGGTCCAGAGGGCCGGGTGGGGTCTCTTTGGGCTGCCAGGCCAGAACTGGTGGTTTTACAGCTCTCTGAGTGGGTGGGGACTGTGGGGAGTAGACAGAAATCCATAGCATGCGTCCTGAACACTCCCCTTTCTTCCAGGAGCGGAGTGGCACAGACCCGACCCAGGCTCGCCCCAACCCACCCACCTTTGCACAGGGTGTCATCAGTGAGTACTGACATGGCAGGGCCAGGGTGGTGACATGGCAGGGCCAGGGGTCACTCTGCCCGTGGAAGCTGGGGTCTCCAGTGACCCAGGGTCTCTGCTTACCCGGGGTCCCCACTGATCTGAGCCCTCTCCCCATCCCACAGACGAGGCTGACCAGCGCCAGTACGAGGAGTGGCTGTTCCACACGCAGCAGCTGCTGCAGATGCAGCTGAAGGTGCTGGAGGAGCAGATTGGGGCGCACCGCAAGTCCCGCAAGGCGCTGTGTGCCAAGCAGCGCACGGCCAAGAAAGCCGGGCGGGAGTTCCCCGAGGCCGACGCCGAGAAGCTGAAGCTGGTGACGGAGCAGCAGAGCAAGATCCAGAAGCAGCTGGACCAGGTAGGACCCTGCGTGTGGGTGGGCACCTCATCCTTGGTGCAAACACAATGTCCCCGGTGCTAATGCTTCACACTGTTCTCAGTGCCAGCAGAGCATTACCAACTTTAAAGATGTGCCATCCCCGGTGCAAACGTGTTGTCCTCAGATTAAATGTGCCATTTCTGGCTCCACTGCCCTGCTGGCCCTGGCACTAATGCCCTGCTGTCTGCAGCACAGATGCTGCACTGTCCCCGGCATTTATCCTGTGCCATTCCTAGTGCTGATGCCCACTGTCGCTGGCAGTAAAGCCATGCCATTTCCAGTGGTGGTGTTGTGCCATTTCTAGTACTGTTATTGTGCCAGTCCTGATGCTAATGCTCCTGGGCACTAAAGCTGTGCCATTCCTGGTGCTGATGCCTCACCATCTCCAGTGATGTCCCCCTGTCCCTGGTACTAAGGCCATGACATTTCTGGCACTAAAGCCCTGCCATTCCTGGCACTGACACCCCGCCGTCCCCATCAGGTGCGGAAGCAGCAGAAGGAACACACCAACCTCATGGCTGAGTACCGCAACAAGCAGCAGCAGCACCAGCACCAGGCCTCGGCCGTGATGGCCCTGAGCCCCTCACAGAGCCCCCGCCTCATGTCCAAGCTCCCGGGCCAGCTCCTCTCGGCACACGGCGTGCAGCAGCCCGGGGGAGCCCTGGTGGGAGCGCAGGGCCTCGGGCAGCAGCCGGGGCAGCCTGGGGGGCTGCGCCTGCCCCAGGGTGGTGTGTCCATGGCTGTGCAGCAGAGCCTGTCCTTCATGGGGCAGCAGCCCGTGGGGAACGCTCCGGGACCTGGCTCCTCTGGCCCCTTCTTCAGCGGGAACCCTGCTCTGCGTGGGCTGGCTGCTGACAGCCGCCTGATGCAGGAGCGGCAGCTCCAGAGGATGCAGCTGGCACAGAAACTGCAGCAGCAGAACATGCTGGGACAGGTGTCACTGCAGCAGCAACCAGGTGTGATGGGACAGACGTCAATGCAACAACCAGGTGTGATGGGACAGGTGTCGCTGCAGCAGCCAGGTGTGATGGGACAGGCGGCCATGCAGCAACAGGGCGTGATGGGACAAACATCAATGCAGCAGCCAGGTGTGATGGGACAGGCGGCCATGCAGCAACAGGGCGTGATGGGACAAACATCAATGCAGCAGCCAGGTGTGATGGGACAGGCGTCGATGCAGCAACCAGGTGTGATGGGACAGACGTCAATGCAGCAATCAGGTGTCATGGCACAAGCATCAATGCAGCAACAGGGCATGATGGGTCAAACCTCCATGCAGCAGCCAGGTGTGATGGGACAGGCGTCACTGCAGCAGCCAGGTGTGATGGCACAGGCATCAATGCAGCAGCCAGGTGTGATGGGACAGGCGTCGATGCAGCAACAGGGTGTGATGGGTCAGGCGTCCATGCAACAGCCAGGTGTGATAGGACAGAGCTCAATGCAGCCACAGAGCATCATGGCACAGACGTCCATGCAGCAGCCAGGTGTGATGGGACAAGCTTCAATGCAACAGGCAGGTGTGCTGGCCCAGACATCGCTGCAGCAGCCAGGCATGATGGGTCAGGCATCCATGCAGCAGCCAGGTGTGCTGGGCCAGGCCCCGGTGCAGCCAACAGCTGTGCCGGGGCAGCCCGGCCTGCTGGGGCAGCAGCAGCAGCAGCCTCCAGCCCCACAGCCCGGCACAGGGGCTCAGCCCATGGTGCCAAAGCAGCCAGGGCTGCTGGGCAGCCAGCAGAGCCTCCTAGTGCAGCAGCTCTCGCCCCAGCAGCAGCCAGGCATGCTGGGCCATGCGCCAGGGCTGCAGCACCAGCCTGTTCTGGGCCACCCCCCACCCCAGCGCCAGGTCGTCCTGGCCCCCCACCAGCAGCGGGTGCTGGGCTCGCCCCAGCTGACGCCGCAGACTCCAGGGATGCTGAGCCACCGGCTCGTGCTATCCCAGCAGCTGGGGCAGTCTCGGGCACTGCTGGCCCCGCAGCAGCAGCAGAACTCAGCAGCTGCCCAGCCAGGTCTCCTGGGGCTGGGCCAGGGACAGCCCTCGATCCAGCACTTTCCGCAGCACGGGGCGGGGGGCCAGGCCCCCTCTGTGCTGCACCTGAGTCAGGGAATGCAGCCGGCCCCGGCGGTCCTGGCTGCCAAGGACCAGCCCGCGGGGATGGACGGCAGTGCCCTGCACGCCGAGGGTGGCGAGAGCGGGGGGCAGCTGCACGGGGAGCAGCAGGGAGCCCTCAACCCCTCAGGGCTGGGGGGCCCAGAGACCCCGGCCCCTAAGCACCAGGCTGAGCTGGGGCAGGGCCAGCAGCTCCTTTTAACCTCCCCACAGCCAGGTGTCTTGCGGGCAGCCCCCGGGCAGCCAGGTGCCCTACTCGCCCCACCACTGCAGAGCCCTGGGGCTGCCCACCCCGAGCTGTCCCAGCAGCATGGGGACACAGCCGGGGTGGTGGAGCAACCTCTGGGCTGTGGGACAGGCCCAGCACAGGCCATGGTGCCGGCACCGCGGCCCCCAGAGCAGCCGGGCAAGGGGGTGGCAGGGGCCCTGCCAGGGCAGCCACAGCCCCCACGGCTCCAGAGCCCTGTTCAGCACAAAGTAGGGCCGGCATCAGGCACAGCCACTCTCCCCCCAGGTCTCCTGGGGCAGGTGCCGGGGCCGGTGATGGGCCAGATCCGGGCGCAGCTCCAGGGTGTCCTGGCCAAGAACCCGCAGCTGCGGCATCTGACGCCGCAGCAGCAGCAGCAGCTCCAGGCCCTCCTGGTGCAGCGGCACCAGCAGAGCCTGCTGCAGCAGAACCAGGCACTACGGACCCCTGGCCCATTCCCCGGGCAGGCCCCGGACTACAGCTTGCCTGCTACCCGCCAGCCCCCTCGTCCCATGGGGTCCCTTTTCCAGCCCCGGCCAGGTGCCTCAGCAGAGGCACAGAGCAGCTCTGCCACCGAGCCGGGGCGGGTGCTGCCAGGGCAGCCCCCCCAGCAGCCCCTGGCTGATCTGGTTCAAGCAGCTCTGGCTGCCCGTGGCCCCCAGCCCGGCCTCATCCGCCTCCCCACACCATCAGCCCCCTCGCCCCTGGGCTGTGCTCCCCAGCACCTGGCCAGCCCTGAGCAGAACCCCCAAGAGCCAAAGAAGACGTCACCGGGAATCCCAGCCTTGGCCCCCAGCCCTGCAGCACCCACGGAGCCGGGGCTGACTCCCACACCAAGCGGTGCCCTCCCTGACCCAGCACATGGCCCCTGGGACCCCGAGGCACCTGGGGTGGACCCAGCTGACCCTGGTGAGACCCACGTCAACGGGGCTGCTCCAGAGGGGGCCCCTGTGGCAGGCGAAGCTCCCCAGGTGTTGGTGAAGCAGGAGCCGAAGGAAGAGGCAGCAGCAGTGGCACAGTGTGAGGCGGATGGAGATGAGACGGCAAAACCAGAGGCCAATGGGGACCCTGGGGACAGCCAAGCCAACAGCCTGCTCGCCCCGGGTGGGCGCTCCGAGGCCGGGCACCTGCTGCTGCAGAAGCTACTGCGGGCCAAGAACGTGCAGCTCACAGCGCAGAGCCCTGGCGAGCTCAATGGGCACGTGGAGAACCGGAGCACTGGGACAGAGCCACGGCCGCAGTCGCTGCTGCTGGGCAGGGAGGTGAGCAGGATAGGCTGGGCTGGGGGTGTGGTGGGTGAGGGGCTGTGCTGGCACCGTTCATGCTTCCTGCTCTCTCCCCAGGACCCCTCCATTGCCCGGAAGCCAGCACCTACCAAGCCTAAGCGGGTGCAGAAAGGCAACGAGCGAATCCCAGCATCCCGCAAGAAGCTGCGGAAGGATGAGGGGCTGCGTCCTGGTGAGGCCCTCATGAGGCAGCTGAAGCAGGTATGGCTGCAGGCCAGGGTGTGGCAGGGGACTTCCTTTGCTCCTGTCTCCCCCCTCCTCACCACTCTGTCCTCAGGAGCTGTCACTGCTGCCGCTGACGGAGCCGACCATCATGGCCAACTTCAGCCTCTTCGCGCCCTTCGGCAGCAGCCCCATCAACGGGAAGAGCCAGCTGCGGGGCACCTTCGGCAGTGCTGTGCTCGACAGTGTCCCCGACTACTACTCCCAGCTGCTCACCAAGGTGAGAGGGGCATTGTTCCCTGGTGTCCCCCTTCTCTGGGGTTCCTGGACCATCCTGCTGTTCTCACCCCGCCGTCTCCCCCCAGAACAACCTCAGCAACCCACCCACGCCACCCTCCTCGCTGCCCCCCACACCCCCTCCCTCCGTGCAGCAGAAGATGGTGAATGGTGTCACGGCCCCTGAAGAGCTGGGGGAGCAGCCCAAGGACACAGACCCAGCCCGCGAGCCCCACGGCCAGAAAGGTGAGCCTGGCTGGCACAGGGGTGGCCCAGAATCCCTGCTGCCCCCTGTCACTTCCCCCCATGACACCCATCGCTTCTCTGGAGATGCACCAGCTGTGGAGGTGAAGAGCCTGGACCTGCTGGCAGCACTGCCCACCCCTCCGCACAACCAGACCGAGGACGTCAGGTGAGACCACCTTTGTGGTGACTCCCCTCAAGTGGCATCAGCCCCTCCATGGGTGACACCAGGCCTTGTGGCCCCTGACACCTCCACCCCCACAGGATGGAGAGCGACGATGAGAGTGACTCCCCCGACAGCATCGTCCCTGCTTCATCCCCCGAGAGTGTCCTGGGCGAGGAGCTGCTCCGCTTCCCCCTTCTCAGCGATGCCAAGCCAGAGCTGGAGGAGCGTGTGCTGTCCCCCATCATCCCCATCATCCCCCGGGCCAGTATCCCAGGTGGGATGGGCTGGAGGGGTGTGTGGATCAGGGTGGGAGTGGTCTGTGGTCCATATGGACTGGGTGGGAGGCAGTCTGTGGGATGTGCAGCACAGGGAGGGGGTCTGGAGCATGTGTCAGGCAGGAAGGGATATGGATGGGGCAGGAGGGACTTCTTAGTCTAGGAGGGGTGTAAAGGAGCCAAGGGCAGAGTCCTTGGGAAGTGTGGGATGTGAGGGAAAGGGATTTGCTGGGTGGTGGATTCTGTGCAGGGATCTGGAGCAGCTGGGTGGGCTCATGGGTGGCTGTTGGTGGGGCTGGGTCTGCACAGTTCTGACCCTGGCTCTGACCCCTTGCTCCCCATGGTTCTGACCCCCTCTCCCCACACCAGTGTTCCCTGACACAAAACCCTATGAGGTTGCAGAGCCCTTTGGGGCTCCACCAGGGAAGGTGGTGGCAGCAGGCCCTGGAGCCCCGTGGGAGAAGGGCAAGAGCAGCGAGGTCTCTGTCATGCTGACAGTGTCTGCAGCAGCTGCCAAGGTGAGCGAGGGGATGGGGGAGTCCAAGACCCTTGGGGTCCCAGCAGTGACCCAGCACAGTGGCACCTGTGGCACCCTGGACCTATCCTGCCTTCCTCTCACCTAGAACCTCAACGGGGTGATGGTGGCCATGGCTGAGCTGCTGAGCATGAAGATCCCCAGCTCCTATGAGGTGCTGTTTCCCGACGGCCCTGTGCGAGCAGCTGTGGTTGAGGCCAAGAAGGTGGAGACTGATATGGCTGGTGAGTGTTCATCTTGTCCCCTGTGTCCCCGGGCTGGGACTTCCATGACGAGCTGTCCACCCCTTTCCCAGGAATGCTCGGAGGGAAGGAGAAGACGCTGGCTGGGAAGGTGCCGGACAGCAGCTCGGAGTGGCTGAAGCAGTTTGATGCAGTGCTGCCAGGGTACAGCCTCAAGGGCGAGCTGGACCTCCTGACACTGCTCAGACAGGTCAGTGGCATGCAGGGGTCCCCACGGAGCTGTGAGTCCGGGAGGGAGGTATTGGGGTACCCATAGGGCTGTGGCTGTGTGGGGGTGCAGGAGCAGGGGCTCTTTGGTAGAGGTGTGTGGTGGTCCCTGTAGGTCACCCCATGACGGCAGGGAGTTTCCTGTGGGGCTGTCTCCCCATGGGCTGGTGCTGGGTCTTCCAGGAAGGAATCCTGGAGGGCCTTGCAGGGTTGGGGGTGTGTGGGATGCTGACAGGTCCCTGCAGGGCCAAGGACCCCTCCCCATGATGCACAGGGAGGTTGGGGGGGTCTCCATCCCTGCAATGCTCTGACCCATGCTCCGCTCTGCACTCCACAGGAGAGCCCTGCTCCTGAGAAGACCCTTCACCACTGCTACGTCAACAACGTCTCCAACCTGGACGTGCGGCAACTCTCTGTCCTGCCCCAGGAGCCCTCGCCCCCGCTGTCCCCCTCCGTTCCCTCCCCATCCAGCCCCGCCGAGCCCACCAGGGTCCCCGACCCTGAGGCATCCCACGGGGCAGCCCCAGCCCCAATGTCACCGCTGCCACCAGCTCCCTCGCCAGCCCCCCAGGAGGAAGGGGCCTCAGCCGCCCACTCGCCGCCCCGGTTCAAGCCGCGCTCACGGCCTCCGGAGGACGGGGATGAGGCGAGGCCGCGGCTGAAGAAGTGGAAGGGGGTGCGCTGGAAACGGCTGCGCTTCCTCGTCACCATCCAGAAAGGGGGGGCCAAGCGTGATGGCGACAAGGAGATCGCAGAGTTCATCGACAAGCTGGGCACCACGCTGCGCCCCGAAAAGGTGCCGCAGGACCTGCGCAAGTGCTGCTTCTGTCACGAGGAGGGCGACGGGGCCACGGATGGGCCGGCACGCCTGCTCAACCTTGACCTCGACCTCTGGGTCCACCTGAACTGCGCCCTGTGGTCCACGGAGGTGTATGAGACTCAGGGAGGGGCCCTGATTAACGTGGAGGTGGCCCTGCACCGCGGGCTCCTCACCAAGTGCTCCCTGTGCCAGAAAACCGGTGCCACCAACAGCTGCAACCGCATCCGCTGCCCCAGCGTGTACCACTTCGCCTGCGCCATCCGCGCCAAGTGCATGTTCTTCAAGGACAAGACCATGCTGTGTCCCCTGCACAAGCTGAAGGGGCCCTGCGAGCAGGAGCTCAGCAGCTTCACCGTGTTCCGCCGCGTCTACATCGAGCGGGACGAGGTGAAGCAGATCGCCAGCATCATCCAGCGTGGGGAGCGGCTCCACATGTTCCGCGTGGGCGGGTTGGTCTTCCACGCCATCGGGCAGCTGCTGCCACACCAGATGGCCGATTTCCACAGCGTCACCGCCCTCTACCCCGTGGGATACGAGGCCACGCGCATCTACTGGAGCCTGCGGACCAACAACCGCCGCTGCTGCTACCGCTGCACCATCTGCGAGAACAACGGGCGCCCTGAGTTCGTGGTGCAGGTCATCGAGCAGGGCCTGGAGGATCTTGTCTTCTCTGATTCCTCGCCGCAGGGTAAGGAGTTGGGAGATGCCAGTGTCCAACCTTTGTCCCACTGGCTGAGCCGCGCTAGAACACGCCAGAGGATGGGCCAGTGGAAGGTGGCTTGAGGTCCCCACTGGGTGGCTGTCTTCAACTCGTAGCACTCAGTGCTCTGCTCTGATGGCAAGGTGGTGATTGGTCACTTGGACTCGATCTTGGAGGTTTTTACCAGCCTAATTAATTTTGTGTTTCTTCCTTCCCTTGGCAGCTGTCTGGAATCGGATCATCGAGCCAGTGGCGATGATGAGGAAGGAAGCTGACATGCTGCGACTCTTCCCTGAGTACCTGAAGGGCGAGGAGCTCTTTGGCCTCACGGTGCACGCGGTGCTGCGCATCGCAGAGTCGGTAGGTCCCGGGGTGGGCATGGAGTTCTCTCCTCCTTACTGGGGGTCTGCTCTGCTGGGGAAGGGCCTGGTGGCTCTTCTGCTGCTGCCTCTTGATCCCCGGTCCTTCCACGTCCACCTCTGCAGCTGCCGGGTGTCGAGAGCTGCCAGAATTACCTGTTCCGCTACGGGCGCCATCCTCTGATGGAGCTGCCGTTGATGATCAATCCCACTGGCTGCGCCCGCTCCGAGCCCAAGATCCTCACCCACTACAAGCGGTAAGTGGGGCTGGAATTCACTGGGAGAACTGGGATCCCTGGGGATCCCTCAGCTCTAACGCCTCTCATCTCCCTCCTCGAAAAGGCCCCACACCCTGAACAGCACAAGCATGTCCAAGGCCTACCAGAGCACGTTCACGGGCGAGACCAACACACCCTACAGCAAGCAGTTTGTGCACTCCAAGTCCTCCCAGTACCGGCGCCTGAAGACGGAGTGGAAGAACAACGTGTACCTGGCACGGTCCCGCATCCAGGGGCTGGGGCTCTACGCGGCCAAGGACATCGAGAAGCACACGATGGTCATCGAGTACATCGGCACCATCATCCGCAACGAGGTGGCCAACCGGCGGGAGAAGATCTATGAGGAGCAGGTGGGGCTCTGCTGGGATGCTGGGCATTTGTGTGGGGACTTGGGCAAGATGTGGAGGGGCTTAGGTGGCATGTTGAGGCCTCTGGTGGAACACGGAGGGATTTTGAGAAAGACACAGGGCAAGTCAGATGGGTTGTTGGGGGCTTGGGTGGGATGTGGGTGGACTTGGGTAGGAGGTTGGAGGCTCTGGCAGAACATGGGATCAGGGAGGATGTGGAGGGACTTGGGAATATCTAAGGTTCTGGTGGGACATGGAGGTTCTCAGGTGAGACGTTGGGAGCTCCAGTGGGACATGGAGCAACTCAGGTGGGATGTGGAGGGACTCAGGTTTGAGGGTCTCCAGAGGGACGTGAGGTGGTGGACCTCAACTCAAGTGGGATATGGGGACCTCAGTGCAGCCCTCAACCCCCTTTTCTCCGTGGCAGAACCGCGGCATTTACATGTTCCGCATCAACAACGAGCACGTCATTGACGCTACGCTGACGGGGGGCCCAGCCAGGTGAGCAGGGGGGCTTTGGGGTGGTGGGATGCCCCTCAGAGGGAGCCATGATGTTCCTCTGTCCTGCCCCCGGGTTGGTGCTGACCCCCCTTGTACCCCAGGTACATCAACCACTCGTGTGCCCCGAACTGTGTGGCTGAAGTTGTGACCTTCGACAAGGAGGACAAGATCATCATCATCTCCAGCCGGCGCATCCCTAAGGGGGAGGAGGTCAGTGGGGGACCGAGGGGGTACTGAGGGGGTCCTGGGGAACCCAGGGAGGGGGACTGGAGGTGGCAGGGCTGAGCTCTGTGCTTTGGGTGACTCCCCACTCTCTCCCAGCTCACCTATGACTACCAGTTCGACTTCGAGGACGATCAGCACAAGATCCCCTGCCACTGTGGAGCTTGGAATTGCAGGAAGTGGATGAACTAACTGGGAAAAAGGGGCTAGGGGCTGCCACCCCCGCCTCAGAGACCTCGCCGAGCCCCCCAGGGCTGCAGGAGGTGCCAGGGGCGGCCGGGCACTGAGGGAGAGCAGCGGCTGCAGCGCTGCCGGCCCTGCCCGAGCGGGACGGACGGACAGATGAACTGGCAACTCAGGGTTTTCTTTGCTTCGTCCTGTGAGGATAAAAAAATGGAGTGGGGGGGCTCAGAAATGCCCCCTTCACCACCCCCTGCCTGTGTCCCTCATGGGGGAGCAACGGGGGAGCAGCGCCGGGCCCAGCGTGGCCGGAGCGATTGTGCGGAGCCGGTCTGGATATAACGATTATTTTATTTTATTTTATTTTATTTGGTTTCTTTTTTTTTTCTTTTTTTTTTCTTTTTTTTTTTTTTTAGAAACTAATAATATTTGCTCGCTAATTACCAAGGTAACACAGACTCCTTGAGCTCGACAATCCGGGCTCTGCCCCGCCGGCGTGGCGGCCAGAGCTCGCTCGGTTCCTTTGATCTCTTTTTGTTTGTGCGTGTGGACGAGACCCCGGAGCGGCGGCGGGATGCAGCCAAGACCCCGACAGACACAAGGAGCTTCTGCACCCAAACCTACCTCATTTTAAGTGTTAGATTTGTTTCTTTTTATTTGTTGTTGTTTTTAAATGTGAGCCCCCCTCCATCCCAACCTGCCCCCCACCCCCCCAAGGGGGGGATCTTTCCCTCTCCCTCGGGCTCCAGAGGATGGGGCTTCCCTGTGTCCCCCTCCTCAGATGTGGCCCTTCCTCAGGACCCCTTGAAGGGGGGACACAGGGACGCCCCCTCCTTGTCCCCCCTCTCAGGAGGTCCCAGCCGTGTGATGTGCCAAGGTGTGGGGATGGGTGGGGGGTCAGACCCACTCCCCCAGCTCTGGTGGGGGGCTGGAGGGGCTGGGTGGGGACCCCTCTTTCTCACACACGGCCCCCACGGCTGGAGGAGCCGGGTGGAGCCCCCCCTGCTCGCCCTTGGCCCTCACAGCTGGGGCTGCACTGGAGGGGGAAGGTTANCCGGGGGAGGACCCTGGGGGGCGCCGGGATCTCTTAACGCACAAACACGGCACGGGGGAGGGAAGGAGGGACCCTCCTGCTCCTGGAGGGGGGGGGTCTGACGGGGGTGGTGCCCCCTCCCCGCCCCAGTGCAGTGGGGGCCGGGGCCAATCTTGAAAAGCTGCTTCCGCAAACTCGTCAAAGCTGCAAAAAAACAAACAAACAAACAAAAAAGAAAACAAAAAAAAAAAAAAAAGGTTTAAGGAAAAAATGTTTTAAAAAAATAAAAAAATAAAAAAAACAGAGGAGAAGCGCGAGTGGGGGGGATGAGAAAGTTTTAACAGAAAATATACGAGAAATTTAACTTTCAGAGCTGTACATAGGCCGGGGCGTGTAGAAATCCCGTTTTTACCAATACCGGAACCACTGGATGTTATTTTAAATAAAGCGCGTGAGAAGCCGAGGCTGCCTGATCCCTCCTGGGGGGAGCTCGGGGAGGGTCTGGGGCGGGCAGGGGACAGCCCGCTCCTGCTCTGGTGCTTGGCAGCCCCAGACGGGGTCTCCAGGGAAGGGCTCTGTCCCACCCGAGGCTGTGTCACCCCCCAAGATCAGTCACCCCACTCCCCGGGGATCCTCATGTGTGTCACAACTCCCCCTCCTTTCCCGGGGACCCCATGACCGTGTTCCCCCAGCCTCGGGCCATCCCGAGGTGTGTCCGCCGTGTGTCCGCCATGTCCCCAGATCCCCGGGATCCCCACACGTGTGACACTTCCCGGCCCAAAATCCTTTCCCCCGTGACCCGGCGGGACGGGAAAGGGCTCCTGGCGGCCGTGAGCCACGCGGGCGGTGCCGCTGGCACCGGGAGCGGGGCCCGAGGGTTCCGAGAACCGGGCGGAAGTGAAGCGGGAACCGGGCGGAAGTGAAGCCGGAAGCCGCGGGGAAGCGGGACAAGGAACTGGGCTAACTCGGGGCCAGAGCCGGGCAGAAGTGGGGCAGCGGCGCCTCGGGACGGAGCGGGACCCATGGAGGTTGTGGGAGGGACGGCGGGGCTGGGGGGACACGGGGGACCGGGGGCTGCGACCACGTCTGACCCGACCCCTGTCTGTCCCAGGATCCTGGCCCCGACCCTGACCCCGGCCCCGGCCCGGGCCCGGCCGCCGAGAGCCCGGCGGAGCTGAACCCCCCGGGGCTGGAAGGTGATTCCGAGGGAGGCCTGGGAGGTCCCGGCGTGCGGGGGGGTCCCGGCACAGGAGGTGACGCGTTGGTTTAGATGTCCCCAGGGCTGCTGCTACTGAGGGGTTCCTGTCCTGGTTTCTGGTGTGTCCCGGAGCCCCGAGCTGGGTGGAGCAGGATTTGGGATGCCCTAGGATTGGGGATATCCCGGAGTTACGGGTGTCCGGAGCCTTGAGCTGGGTGTCCTGGAATTGGGAGTGAAACGAGACTTGGGGTATTCGAGGGTTTGTGATGTCCCGGGATTTGGGGTATCCCAGCTGTTGGTGTGTCCCGGGATTTGGGGCATCAGAGGATTTTGGGGTGTCCCGGGATTTGGGGTGTCTGGGATTGAGGGTGTGCTGGGATTTGGGGTGTCCCGGGTTTTGTGGTGCTCCAGGTTTTGGGGTGCCCCCTCACGCTGCCACCCCAGGGGACACCCACCGCGGTGCCTACACCGCCTTCATGAAATCCCATCGCTGCTACGACCTGATCCCCACCAGCTCCAAACTGGTCGTCTTCGACACATCCCTGCAGGTGTGCCAGGGCCGGGGGGACACTTTTGGGGCCGGGGAGGCACTTTTGGAGCTCCCTGACCCCCATGCCTGCAGGTGAAGAAGGCATTCTTCGCGCTGGTCACCAACGGTGTCCGGGCAGCCCCGCTCTGGGACAGCAAAAAGCAAAGTTTTGTAGGTGAGCGAGGGAGCTGGGGGTCTCCAGGGGTTGAGGGGGGCTGGCAGGACCCTCCTCACCCTGCCTGCCCCCCAGGAATGCTGACCATCACCGACTTCATCAACATCTTGCACCGTTACTACAAATCACCCATGGTGAGGGCTGGGGTCTACTGGAGGCTCAGGCTGGGCTCTGCCTGCCCCGCCTGACCCTGGGTGTGTGATCCAGGTTTCTCCTCCTCCTCACAGGTGCAGATCTATGAGCTGGAGGAACACAAAATAGAAACGTGGAGAGGTGAGGGGGGTCACTGCCACCTGCCTCCCGCCCTTCCTGGCATGCCCAGACCTCCCCCCCACCATCCCCTCAACCCCCCCATTTCCCCACAGAGGTTTATCTGCAAGACTCCTTCAAGCCACTGGTCTGCATTTCCCCCAATGCCAGGTACCCCAGGGGGCAGGGAGAGGGGCACAGCTGGTGGTGGCACTCCAAGGAACACCCCAAATCCCCCCTCCCTTCCCCCCCACAGCCTGTTTGATGCCGTCTCCTCCCTGATCCGGAACAAGATCCATCGCCTGCCCGTCATCGACCCCGACTCGGGGAACACGCTCTACATCCTCACCCACAAACGCATCCTCAAGTTCCTCAAGCTCTTTGTAAGTCTCTGCCCCTTGGTGATGGTGGGGGCCCGACCAGAACCCTCGGCCTGGGCTGTACCAGGGGCCACCCTGAGACTCTCAGCCCAGGCTGTGCCAGAGGTTGCCCCAGGACCCCCATCCTGGGCTGTTCCAGGTCTCTGAGCCAGGTTGTACCCTAGGACTCCCAGCCCAGGCTGTGCCAGGGGCTGCCCTGAGATCCCCATCTCAGGCTATGCCAAAAGCTGCTGCAGGACCCTTGACCCAGGCTGCTCCAGGGGTCACTCTGAGACCCCCCCAGCCAGAGCCAGATACCTGCACACTGGGTACCACCAGCTCTGGGTGGGCACAGCTCTGGTCCCTCACCACACATTGCAGTGCCAGAGGACGCCGCATGGACCCTCCCCACTGCTCCTGCCTGGGGGTCCCACAACCCCCCCGCTCTGCACCCCAGCTCTCTGTGCTTTCACCGCCAGGCCTGGGCTCAGCACTGTCCCCTCACTGTCCCCTGCAGATCGCAGAGGTCCCCAAGCCTGAGTTCATGGCACGGACGTTGGAGGAGCTGCAGATCGGCACCTACAGCAACATCGCCGTGGTTGGCACCAGCACCCCCATCTACGTGGCCCTGGGCATCTTTGTGCAGCACCGCGTCTCTGCGCTGCCCGTGGTCGATGACTCGGGTAAGGATGTGCTGTCCTCACTTTGGCTGTCCCCAAGTCACCTCCTTGGGGGCTGTGTCCCCACCGGAGCGCCGGGGGCTTGGCTGAGCTGCTCCCCTCCCTCCCCAGGGCGGGTGGTGGACATCTATTCCAAATTCGACGTTATTGTGAGTACTGGTGGGGGAAAACCCTGGGCTGGGCGGATGCTGTGGCGTGGTGGGACTCTGCTAATACCAGCTGTGCCCCCATTGCTTGTCCCTGCCTCAGAACCTGGCAGCTGAGAAGACCTACAACAACCTGGATGTGACGGTGACACGGGCGCTGCAGCACCGCTCCCACTACTTCGAGGGCGTCCTCAAGTGTTACAAGCATGAGACGCTGGAAACCATCATCAACCGCCTGGTGGAGGCCGAGGTAACTGTCCCGGGGTGCTGGGGGGTCGGGAGGGGGGGCCGGGGTCCCCACACCCCCTCAGCCCTTCCCTGTATCCCCCCTCCCCAGGTCCACAGGCTGGTGGTGGTGGATGACAGCGACGTGGTTAAAGGGATCATCTCCCTCTCGGACATCCTGCAAGCCCTGGTCCTCCCGCAGGGCCCCTGAGGCAGTGGGGGGGGTTCAGTCCTCCCAAGCCCCCCACTCTCTTTTTCTGCAACACTGTGCCCCCCTGGGCTGGTGGGGACACCCAGGGTATGCCCCCACTCACCAGCAGCCTCCAGCAATAACCCCCAGCCCTGGGGCAGTCCCTGCTGCCCTTCCCTGGGTGGGGGGAGCCTGCAGCCCCCCCATGCCGTGCTCTGCACCCAAAGCCGTGTGGGGTGATGGGGGCAGCCCTCAGCCCCCTTGGGGTGCTGGGCCAGGGTCACCCATATCCATGCCAGGGCTGTTCCTGTGTAGACTCTTGTCCCTGTCACCCTGCGCCCTCTCCCTGGGTTTGGTGAAACCCACGCAGCTCCACCCGGCCCGGGGCCCCCACCACGCCCCCGGGGGGTTCCCCCCAGGTTCCCCTGGCTGTGCCCACACCCGCCACCGCTTCGTGAGTGAAGAGAAACCACGAATAAACACAGACCT
>VWYI01020255.1:0-26234 GCA_013399455.1 Anthoscopus minutus
TAAAGTGTTTTCCAGCTTTGATAAATCCATGATGACGCATATGAACATTCTGTCTTTGAAACTGAAGCATCTTTGATACACATACTTGGCATTAGTGAGGCTGCAAATCAAATCCTGGGTTCAGTTTTGGGTCCCTCACTACAAAAAATACAGAGATGCTGTGTGTCCAAAGGTCAACAAAGCTGGTGAAGGGTCTGAACATGAGTCTAATGAGTAGAGGCTGAGGCAGCTGGGGTTGTTTAGCCTGAAGGAAAAGAGGCTCAGAGGAAACTTTATCACACTCTACAGCAGTCTTAAAGGAAGTTGTAATGAGGTGGAGATCAGTCTCTTCTCCCAAGTAACAAGTAATAGGGAAAGAGGAAATGGCCTCAGGGTGCATCAGGAGAGCTTTAGACTGGATACCAGGAAATGTTTCTTCACAGAAGGGATACTCAGAATGGGCTGCCCAGGGAAGTGGTTGAGTCACCATCCCTGGAGGTATTTACAAGATGTGAAGATGTGTAGATGCGGCACTGATGGGCCTGGTGGTGCAGTGTTAATGGTTGGACTCTACAATCTTACAGATTTTTTCCAACCTAAATTATTCTATGATTTTCCGTGATGCTATGAAAATATTTATTTTCTGATTCCTCATTGTTTCCAAGAGCAAAATCAAACTGAGCAGAAAGGATGAAATCCCTTCCAGCCTTGGCAATGGGCTGCCAAAGCCTTGCCACGAGCAGCAGAGGGAAGAGGCAGGCAAGGAGCTGTTCATGCACCCAAAGGGAAGGGACGATAATGAAGGATTTGCTGGTTTCCTCTTCTCACAAAGCTCTTCCTCTGAGTGGACACTACACTTAATATTTGAAATAGTCTTTTATGAATTAATTACACGAGCCATAAAAATGTCAAAAGATCCTCTTTAAAACACTGATTTTAACTTTGTTTTTTATCTTATAAAGGGAAGGAAGCTGGTTGTGTTGCCCTAAGAACTGGAAATGCAGCTGGACTATGGGATGTTAAGAATTGTGAAGTAAAGGCAAAATTCCTCTGCAAAAAATTAGCTGACAAAGTCACTGTTCCTGTTGCTCCTGAAACCATTTCTGATTCAAAATGTCCCTTGGGCTGGGATACAAGCAATACCACTAATTCATGCTTCAGAGTAAGTATTGGTTTTTTGCCATAATCCTACCTGGGAAACAGGAGAGCACCAAATAGATAGGTAATCCAAATGTCACAGAATGGCACAATGTAGCAAGCTTTTACACAACTACTCAAATATCACTGCAGTTTTCAATCTATTAGCTATAAGTAAGGTTATCCAATTACTTTTGAATCCATATTACAATGGATAATTGTAATGGAAGGCTTACTTATTTGTTCTTATGCTAGGTGGCCATCAGATTTATTTTCAGCACACTGAAAGCACAGTGTTCTACCTGCATCTACAGGGTTTTGTGAGAGAAGAAGAAGACCAAAAGAAAACATGGTTTGAAGCCCGAGATTTCTGCAGAGAAATAGGAGGAGACCTGGCTGCCATTAGAAATGAAGAAGAGCAAACAGTGATCGAAAAATTAATTAAGTAAGCAAGCAAACTGTCTAATAATTGATATTTTGGTGTAACAACACATGATGCAGTAATAAATAATAATACTCTTGTTTTGCTCCTGAGATAATTATTTTAAAATCTATCTTCTTTTTTCCATAACAATAAGAAAAATAACTGAGAAAATGTCGCATATAAGTAATGTTTTCAAGAAATTTTTCGAGATCCTGAAAGGTGTAATAACCTGCAAACATTTTGAATTCAGATAAAAACCAAGCCAACAACAAAATTTATTGAATGCTTCTCCACAGATCCTATTCTAAGTTTGTTTAGTGCATCATTTTGAAACCAAATTCTGTCTTACAGTAGCCCTGGAAATTTTATTTCTGAGAAAAAAAACTATAATCACAACATCAAAGTCGAAAAACCAATGTACTGTGTTTTCAATACAACCATTTGCAAAGTAGGAAATTTAAGGTGTGAACTTCATATACTTGCCAATGGGAGATTGCTGACCAACAGTACTTTTTATTTTTAAGATTTCTGCATTTGAAGTGTTCAATAAGTGTCAGAGTTATTGTCCAACATGACTTAAAATTGAGCAGAGTTAACAGTGTATATCCTCTTCCACTATACTTTTTTTTCACTCTAGAAAGAAATCCCCATCATTTCAGCCCTTCTGGATAGGTTTGCAGTGTTTGGATCCTGACGGTGGGCTTTCCTGGAGTGATGGTTCTCCGGTGAGTGTTTCATCATGCCAGTTTCCTTCTGTTCTGACATTCTTTCTGTGGGAGATGTTTCCGTGACTGATGCGTATGAGAACTTCCAAAAATGTCTATTTTGAAACTGGGTAACTGAATCATTATTCTTTAAACTTGGATTGGAAAAAAACAAGAGGCCAATAAACTCTGAGGTTATACCATTACAAAAGTAATAAGACAAAGGACTATTTTCAGCTACTGAAATGATTATCCAAGTCACAACCTATGAGAAAGGTCTCTTCTGATTTTTGTTAGTCTCTGGTGATAAATTTCCATGTTCCTTTTTCCTGACTTTTGTTTATAATTTCATTTTATTCCAGTTTTTGTGGCACTGCTACAGTCTGTTAGATGCTGCATAAACTGAGAGCCTTTCTTTCCTCTTGCAGAGTGTAATTAAATAGCTCACATTGGTTTCACAGCCAGAGGAGGAGGAAAAGGAGTGGTTGGGAACTTTTGGTCTATTTCTCATTCCTTACAGAGTACAGTTTTTTCCCCTGTAGATAAAAATAAAAACCACAGGTGTGTTTTCTCTGTAGGTGAATTATAAAGCAAGAAACTATTTTTATGATCCTGCATTTCAAGATTGCGGAGCGATCAGTGAAAACCCTTCCCCGTCATGGATTAAGGAGCACTGTGAATACAGTCATAACTGGATTTGTGAAATAAAGAAAGGTAGGTTACCTGTTGTTATAAACTCACCTGAAGAGGAAAATCAAACTGAATCCACTCTATCATAACAGGAAGCTCTACAAGCTACATACTGGTAGCAAGTTTTCTTGATTTCACAGGAATTTTGCACACAGGAAAGTAGATAATATAAATACTCTTCGAATACGATATTGCAGCTGTTAACAATAAGCTTTTTTTGTTTCATTAGAAAAAGCATATTCCATGATAAGCTTTACTAAAATTGCACTTCTTTATGTAATTGTATAATAATAAAAAATATGATGAAAACAATCTTAAGAGCTTACATTGCAATATTCACTGCTATGCACAAAACCAGATTTTTGTCAAAACAGAAGTTCTGACTGAGAGAGGAACAGAGAATTACAATTTGAAAAGAAGGGGAAAAAAGAAGAAGAAAAATATTATTTTAAATTTCCATATCTTTTGTGAAATGAAACTTCACTCCTCTGCTCAGATGTTGGTACACAACAACAAAGTAGTTACCTACTCTAAATTAAACACTACCAGCATTGTAGAATCAGTCTTTTTGTAAAATGACATGTAAAGTCAAGCCTGTAACAACAGTCCCACTGTAACAAAAAGATGGTAATGAAAACTTCACTTAATACTTCAAGACAGGTTCACATCTTCCTCTCATACTCATAGAAAAAACTTCTCTACTTCTGGTTTTTTCTCAGCTAGTTGGGAACAAACATTCAGTGAAATTAGAGAGGAATCAATTACAGCTATGTGTTGGGCTACATATTTTACTTCCTATAGTAACAGCAATGTTCGTTTGGTGGCCCCCTGAGTTCCTTCACACTAATTTCAATTGCTACTTTTCTAAAAAAATATAATTTCTGTGCTGTTGGATTATTCAAATCAATTTTCTAACCAAGGCACATAGTCTCAGCTTCTCATAAAGTAATAACCATAGACCTCTATCTCAGAGAGATGCTGTGAAGATATTTTTTCTGGTAAATTCCTTTGTGAGTTCTCAACTGCATAATCACCACAGCTAAAAATCTTCACCAAAAGTGTCAATACTAGCTGTTTACTGTTAATTAGTAGTAGCATATGAATGGCAGAAATTACAGCTTGAAGAAATTGCTATCATAAGTCAGCAGCGCATAATGGCATGCTCAAAGATGCTGAAATAGACAGAATATTTCATACTTCCAGAGCAGATATATTAGAGTTTTTTCTTTTAAATCTTGTAACTATTTTCTTTTTAAGCTTGTAACCAATCATAAAAGAGATTATTTTTAAAAGTTGACATATTTTTTTTTAACCCAAGTGTATGTTTACACACGTAATAAAATGTAATTTCACATACAGCAGCACAAACATTGCAATACAATCCTGTGGGAAAAAAACATAGAATCACAGAATGGCTTGAGTTGGAAAGGACCTTAAACATCATCTAGTTCCAACCCCCAACCTCTAACCAGGCTGTTTAAAGCCCCATTCAACTGGCCTTGAGATTATAAAGATGACATTTGTTTTACATTTTTGTAGATCTTGGCCTTGTATGTTTAGAGAAACATTGCTCCAATATCACACTCCATGTGATGTGGAAATTTTTTGTTTAAATTATTTTTCAAAAAGTAGTAATGTAATTATTCTCAAAGCAGCTATGCAGAAAAGTTTAACAAATAAATAAATACTAATAAAATTTACATATAAAAATAAATTATAAATATATGTAAAAAAGCAAAACTTTGTTTAGTATTTGAATATCTTGTTGAAATACAAGACAATGTCCATAAAGAATTGCTCAAAGTCTACCAATATTGGAGTATTTTCTCTATTTAGTGCTCTTTCAGAAACGAGTATTCATTCAAACTTCAGCCATTCAATTTAGGCAATATTCAACACGTTCAAGACACACTTATCAAAAATCTACCATGAAAGAGATGTAGGCTTGTAATGCATCTTTTATACCGTGAACATCCATTTTTAACTTTGCATCAAAGATATTATGTAAATATATTCTGCAGTAAATATGTAAAATGTGAAAAGTTAATAGACATTAAAATAATTTAATTAAAGTAATTAAACACTTACACTGGCTCAATGTTTGGGAAATATTTTACATCATCTTTTCTTATCCCATTTCATTACAGGGACACCCTTGAAACCAGAACCTCTGGGCCCTTCTACCAGTAAGCTTCTGTTTCTTTTCACTTACCTAAAGTATGGTGCAATGTAAGACCACCAACTTTGCATAAGAACTGAGTAGAATGCAGAGACTTCTCTTCTGTGTTGCAGCATATGAAGTCACAGAAGATGGCTGGATTGTAAAAGGAGATAAACAATATTTTTTCAGCTCAGAAAAGACCTCCATGGAGAAAGCCAGAACATTCTGCAAAAACAATCATGGAAATCTTGCTACTGTTGGAAATAATAGTGAAAGAAAATTTTTGTGGAAATACGTAAGGGAAAATTTTGTTATGTTTTACACTGGATGCCTTATATACTCTTTATACATATCCTCTGCCTGTGAAGTACAGAGGAATGTGCTTGTTGCATAGTACTACCACTTTTACCAAATATTACTACTACTAAAATTTTATTAGGATTAGGTTTAAATATTCTATAAAAAAACATTTATTTTGCTAAATGAATCTTCACTTTGGGAAAAAAAAATATAAAAGAATTGACTGTTTACTAGGATGGGTATATTCTTGTCTATTCTAATTTGAATGGAGATCTGAGCAAATACATACAGAGCAATGAACAGGCTGAGTAGATATGTTCTTGGAAAACACTCCTTCTGACAGGATGGGTGCCTCTTACCTGAATATCATACACAAGAACACAGTGTTGCAGTTAGATGTGAATCAACTGCCTGTGTAGCTTTGATGGTCTTACCTGGTGGTCATGCTGCTCTCCAAAACAGCTTTTCAAAGAAAGGCTTAGACTGCTCCAGATTAGACTGATCGTTCCAACAATCTTTCATGGATTCGTTTTCCTCTACCACGACCGAAGCACAGCAGGGGAATGCTGACAACTTAATAGCATGGATGGTACCTCACACCTTTGCCATAATCCTGTTTGGTTTGCTAAAACCAACATAGCCACACAAACACCTTTCTGAGTCACACTATTAGATGCTTGATTCTATTGTGTGAGAAAGGATATGACAGGAGGAGAGCTCAGACAGCTTGAGACACAACAAACACATAGCTACTTAAAACAAGGAAAGTAGCAAAAGATTTTATGCTAAATGTTTTTCTTCAAGTCTTCTTTGACATTTTAAATTAGGAATGGAACTTTGAAAGCTTTGATCATACCAGTAATTCAGCCAAAAATGAGGATGTATCAATAATAAAGCAAAACTCTAAGTTGTATGGTATCTCAGGTGACTGCGCACACTCATTTCAAGAACATATATTCATTTCTTTGCTTCCACAGCACAAAATTTTGACCCTTTTTTGTATTAGATGACTAATAAGTATTAGAAAACACTAATTAAAAATATATATTTTTATGTTTAGATCTTAAAAAATGGCAAACTGAACTCATATCTCATAGGATTAATCCAGAATGCATATCAACAGTTCAGGTAGGTGAATAAGCTACATCAAGATCCATAAAGAGCAGTAGTAGGAATATTGTGGTACCAGAGTTCCTTCTGAAGGAACTACTACAAAGCAGTTAAATGCAGATTCAGAGTGTGATAATGCATGTTGAAATATGTGCTCTCCCTAGGTTAAACTACATAGTAAAAAAACAGTTCTAAATAGAATTTTTGTATGCTATGAATATGTCAATAATATCTGTTAAAAATATTTTTTCTTTGACTTGATATGCAGGGATTTCATTATCTAAGATCTGATCCTAATGGAAACTCAATTTACAGACAGACTCATCTGTAATTTTTAAAAAATATTTTTAGTATGTTAAGGAAAAATTTTCTCAACTGTTTCATGGACATTGTCTCAGCAATCACTACTGTTTTTCAGTTGGATGAGTGGAAGCCCAGTGCATTATGCAGCTTGGGCACAGGGTGAGCCCAACTTCGCAGGAGCTCAAGAAAACTGTGTGGTTTTAAATAAAAAAGATGGTGAGTTACACAACTCTGGTTTTTAAAGTAATTTTATAGGCACTGCTCTTCTATCATTAAAAATGTCTTGCCAATTTTCACCCATTCTTCCCCAACAATTTTGAGAAATATGCAAAATAAAAAATAATCATTATATCTGAGGTCTCTTCTGGCACAATATCGTACATAAAACTGGAATATTGATTTTTCAATCAATAACGCAGCAATTTGATCACTGATGTTTCAGCTTCACAAAGAAAATATTATATTCAAACCAGAAGCAATGTTAAAAAATAATTATAATCTGATAAGTTATTTTAAAATATTTCTTAGTAATAGAGAATATTTTAATTTTAAAATAATATTTTAAAATATACTTTTGCTTTGAATACTCAGAGAGTTGTTTTAACAATAAGGAAATAGTTAGCAATGGCATAGAAAATATATGGAGTTTCACATTCTGCACTCATACAGTAATAAAGCATTACTTTACACTTGCATTTTTCAGTTCAAGAAAGCTGCTTGGGAGGGTTCCACTGAGAGACCCTCTCATCTGGCCACTTCTCCCCCAGTCACAGCAGGACCAAAGTGCCCCTGTATACAGTGACAATGGGAGGTAGAGCTGAGCTGAAGCAGGTTATCCCACATTCCCAGAAAGATTGCTTCTGAACTTAAAAGCACAGAAACCAGCTCTCTTTCCCACAAATTTCGATCTTATTCAGTGTCCTAGTACCTAAACTTCCATTGATTTCAGGCTTGTGGAATGATGTCAGCTGTGGTTTTTCCAATGGCTATATCTGTGAGAGACACAGAAGCTTTTTAAATGCAACCCTCCCTTCAGCAGTACCTTCAGCTCCTGGAGGATGTCATGCAGATTGGATTTTATTTAAAAATCAGGTATGATATTTTCATTTAAGCACAATGATATTACTGCTTGGGAAGATACTTAAAGATATACAACAGGCCTTTTGTCTCCCAGAGATCTTTTGTCAGTTGCATTGAAAAATTGAACCTGTTGGTTACTTACTGCAAAATGGTGGTTTTACAGATTTTTAATTGGTTTTTTTGAGTAGCAGTCATCTGAGACACATTGGGAAAACTGTTACATTGTACATAGGTTTCAAAAAATTGAAGAAGTTAATTAATCTGAAAGCACCAAGCATAGCAATAAATCAGTCATTTGAGATGGAACAAATCAGAAATAAGACAATTTTTTTCCAAACAGGCTTCAATGTAGTGCTTACCTGTTCTCAAAAGCGACAAACTTGTGCTTAATAAGTGAGAGCTCTATTTCCTAATATATACAGTACTGTTATAAAGGCAGCCATGGATATCACACCAGGTGAGTTTATAACAGGTTACAGTCATCAAAGTCATTATTTTCCACAGACCTTGCAAGATAATTCTCTGACTGTGCTACTGGCGTGGCACAGAGCAGTGTGAGCTGCAACATGTGAGGCAGACTCATAATTATTAGAACCTTGGAGGGTGAATATGTACTGGTGATGTGATGGCTACACACTTTTAAATAAATTTGTCATATACTTACATTAATAAAAGAGCTGTACAATGAAGAAAGCTGAATACACACAAGAGTTCTCTGACCACAGACACTAGGTCAAAAAAGTTTTTCCAGAAAGTTTCAGCAAGTCTACACCTGGGCTGGGCTTTCCCTACAGAGTTAGCATTTTGTCTTTGACTTGTGGTGGTGTATAGCTTCTCAAAATCTCTGAATTAGCTAAAACTTTATATTCTCATCAGACTCCTACCATTGTTTGTAAATAGCTATTTGAGTTTTGTTGTGACTTTCTCCCTTGCAGAAAGATAGAGAGCAAATTTAAAACTTATAAATGGCTTTGACTTGGCACCAGATCCAAATTAACTTTGAAAAAAAATATTTTGGGGGTCTGAGGCTGATTTTTAATTAAACTAGTGTAATTCATACCTAAATTCTTTGTGCTGTCATTCTAACAGTCTGTACTTATTTCTCCCTAGTGTTACAAATTTTTTGGCTCTGGCTATGATTTTTGGAGTACTGGGAGAAGTGTTTGCATGAGCCTTGGAGGAAACTTGGCAAGCATACCTAATGAACAAGTTCAAGGTATCGTGCAACAGCCTCTTAGGTAATAGAAAGCCTTTACACTCTGTATAAAGTGGACAATTCTTGCAAAGAAGGCAAGTGTCAGTATGTAAATACATGTTTTTTATAATTTCTATGCTCAATATTGGTTATATGGCCATAGAATGAAATGTTTTTAGAACTGAACAATCTGTTTGGGGCATGCTAGTGATGGTAAGGATTGCTTCCTCATGTTTCATGCAAAGTGTCTTACATTATTTATGGGCACGAATTAGGAAAAAATTAAAAATCCAGATCTGGCATTTGTAGTTTTAGGCACAGAGAAAAAACAGAATGCATGGTCTGTTTTTCCCCGAAACAGAATGGTATATGCTTCTATACTTCTGCCTAATTCTACAACTTAATTTAGTAGAATGTCAGAGAAAGGCAAATGTTCACCTTGCCTATGTTCCCTGGCTTCCATTTGCAGCTGTACATAGCCACATATTTCCATCAGTCAAGTGGCTTATCCCAATTGCTGAAATAAATGAACTCATCAGATATCATGGTGGTCAGACAGGCTTTTTTTTTCTTTCCTCTTTCCAATCTTGCTTCATTGTTCGCAAATACTTTGACTCTGAGGCTTCTCATGGGCAAGGGCCTGGTATAACCTTGAAATAATGAACTCAGGTAAATTTCTGTTCAAATGTAATTCAAATGTTTTTACAAGACTTTAATGAACAAAATAGTTAAGTATTTGTTTATGACTTGATGTTTTGACTGATCACGTGACACATTTTCTCCTCTGTTGGCTTTTTTTTTGTAGCTTTTCTTACTTACCATTTGAAGGATGCTTCAAATGATCTTTGGATTGGCTTGAATGATATGCTCAGTGAACTCAACTTTGTTTGGTCTGATGGAAGGGCTGTCTCATATACAAACTGGGCTAAAGATTCCCCAAAACTTGTAGAACCTGTTTTGTATGACAGTCTGCATCCAGAAGATGGCCAAAATCTGCAACAGGTAAATATTGGTTAGTGCTTACCATCAAGTCTAAATATGAGGAGCAACACCAGTGAGCAGCTCACTTCACTACAGCCATTGTCCCAGCTTTCTCCATTGGTTGGTCATCTTTACACTGGGACTAGATATAAAAACCTTTCACTTTTTGAGTTTTCTAGCTATCTCAGAGCATAAAATGGCATTGCTGTAATTTTGGCAAAGTATTTGGCAAAATTGCAACAATGGACAAACTGAATAAAGATTGGATAGATTGAATAAAGCTTTATTATTTTCACAGTAAATTCTTAATTTTTCAGAGAATATAAATGCAACATTAGAAGTTAACACACAGCTATTTTCATGTCTATGAAGGAAAGAGAAGAGGATGCAAGAGGAAAGAGTCATTCACTAACTTCTTCCCTTTTAAAAATTGTTACTGAATTACTCAGGACCAATAGATGTCAACTACTTTCTAAGCCACTCAAACCCTCTCCACTGCTAGCACTTAAATTAAACATCATAATGCTGTAAATAAAATAGCATTCTACATAGTCATACCAATATAGACTGAATTGCACACTTGCATTGCCTATCGTCTATTTATTTCTATATCTTGCTTTCCAAACTTGCCATTTACAGTATGTCATTCCACTCACTGTCCATTCTCCCATCATTTTTGTATCCATACCTTTAGAGAAGCCAGGGATCTGGACAACCAGCTTAACCTACACCTTAACCTACACAGAGCCAAGTCATGTTGCTCTTGCCCATATAGCCATGGGTCAAAGCATTCAGGAAGACATAAATGACACTGCACAATCCATAGCTCTACTGCAGCTCTAGTATAACTAGGAAATACCAAGCAGGAAAAAAAAAGTGCAAAGGTACATCCTACTTTTCCTCTTCACCTTCAAGACACTACAGCTCTCTCCTTCAGAGGATTCCCTTTTCAAAGGGCCAAAGGCCCAACAGTTGCCCCATGTCAGCTTAGCAGAGGAGATTACAGCTTACCATAAACTTGACATTTCAGCTTCTGAAGCTGATCTTGTGTAGCTAAAAGAGAAATTTTAAGAACTAGAGGCTGGTAAGAGCTCTGCCAAGGACTGTAATCTAGGTGATTTTGTGAAGAATCAGCAATATTTCTAGCTGTCTTTGCAAGTGAAATACAAAGCATGACCTTCATTTAATTCTTATTCAAAACTGATCGTCACTCATTAGTTTGATACATAACTTGGAAAAAAGTTCTTGAAAATAATAACATCTTTAAAGTATTTCTCCTGGAAAATAACTAAATGAACAAGAAGGCTGAGCTGAAGAGTGCACAACAGGGATGCTGGCCACCACAAGGGAGGTCAAAAAGGACAGAGAAGGATGAATGAAAGGTATTTCTAGAGTTGTAACACTCCCTACAACATCAGAACTAAAAAAGAAAACCAAACCCAAACCTGAATCAGCTCCATTATAGTGTTCTGGCTTATAACTTCTAATAGGTATGTATATTCTTTACCTTGATTCCAACAGTTTGATTGTGTTTCTCTGAAGAGAGGTCCTGCTGATGACACAGGAAAATGGAATAATGAGGAGTGTTTTAAGTACAGAGGGTACATATGCCAAAAAGATAGTGGTGAGTTCTGTATTGTTAATCTTGAAAATTATAACATAAGGATTAAAACAAATTTTCTTGTTTAACATACTTTATTCCAGTTTAGTTTTGGTTTTCTTTTATTTCATTTTGGTTTGGTTTTAGGTGAGGGATCAGTAAAACCTAAGGGCCCATCCTGCCTCCCAGTGTTACTTAGCAATGTTTTTGAGAAAACATAGCAGAGTACAGGAAAAGAAAATTATTTTATTTTTAAAAGTGTAATTTAATAGATGAAGTTCAAAAACATTTGAATTACATATGTTCATAATGATCTACTGGGAATCAAAACTAGTAAGTTTAACACTTCTCCATATAAACCTGATATTCATTAAGCTGCAAAGAGTATTTTAAAAACAGGCAAGACAGGTGTGTTATTTTTTAATGATGGGGTAAATTTAACTCTGCAATATAAAATACTGTGCATTTACAGATTCAAAACTGTCAGAGGTTGAAAATACATTTCTTTTATCAGAACTGTTGTTTTGATGTTATATTTAATTATAAACAGCTAAGATGTTCCATTCCATTAGTAGTTTTATATTAGGTTTGTAAATAATGAAGATGCTACTCAATTGCTCAAGTCAAATATGTGACTCCAGATTTAACTGCTTGTGGGTCATTTTTTTTCCCTTTTTTCCTACAGATCCTGAACTTTTTAAATCACCAGCAACAGTGCTGGACTTTGCTTTTGACCCTTCTAGTGGTATTAGCTATTCTGTCACCAATTTCAAAATGAATTGGGAGGAAGCACACCAAAACTGCAACAAAAATGCCTCAGAACTTGCCAGCATTTTAGACCCACATAGCCAGGCACTGCTGTTCCTACTTGCAGAGGAATATGGAGAGCCTCTGTGGATTGGTCTTAACAGCAACATGGTAAGGACAAATACATTGCATACAAGCAGCCAAGCTGACACAGAACCTAATTTTACTTTATGCTCTTGTTGCCCATTGGGATTTCTGCCAATGTAGTGCTGAAAACAGCATGTGACATCAATGTAACAGCCATTTGCACTGGAAATCTTCCAGTAAGACTCATGCAGTAGAGGCTTCCTTTAGCACAAGGAAATGTTCCTGTAAAACCAGCATACAACAATGTAGTGTGCTGTTTGGAGTACTTTAAAATATCTTGCATATAAATTGTAAAATCTCCTATATTTTAAGTTGATTTTAATCTAAAAGTGATTCCAGGCATAATATACCTCCTGCCATGTGTTTATGTACCTCAGTGATCAGAGGTCACACACCTGACACCTGAGGAGGAATGATTTTTATATGTGCATTTATGCTCACACATTTTTCTAGAGTGGTCTTATTTATGGTAGCAATAGCAAACTACAGCTGTGAACAGAAACTGGGTAAATATTAGTAAAAGGAATATGCAGGCTGTATCATATGGTACATATTGACCAGTGGCTGTATTTTTTTAATTTGAAAATGCAGTTGGAGTAATTGCTCCCATTAGAAGTTAGAATATTACAGAAAAATAATCCTTTCTGTTTGTGAGATGTCTACATCAGTTTTATGACAGGAGAGGGTAAACATTTGGTTGGTAGGTGTGTTTTGACATGCTGCACTCTTCATCATGAATCACAGCCACGATAACTACAACAAAAGCAATGGTGATCAGAGCTGCTTAAGAGCACTCCCACACACACTCCCATTCTCCATGCAGATGTCTGGGTGGTGATACCAACATGGTATCTTATGTGACTCTTAGCTTTATGCCTTCTCTCATGTCCCCTTTCTTTTTTTCCCTTACATTTCCCAATGCTTGAAAAAATGCTCTGAATTAATGCTCTGAATTAGATATTTTTTGGAGGCATTCACATTTGTGGATGACAGACATCATACATTTTAGTCAGCATTTACAAGCTAAGAAGGGGAACTAGTAAGCAGATGATTCTACATTGGTTACATGAGAGTCTTCTTGAGGATCCTGTATAGTAGCTATGTCACTGTAAGCAAATGTGAAATTACCATATAGATTTTACTTCCAGACGAAAGGCAAGTATCAATGGATTGACAGGTGGAGTTTAGTTTACAGCAAGTGGGCCAGTGGAGAACCAAAGCAGACATTAGCATGTGTCTACCTGGACACTGATGGCACCTGGAAGACAGCTTCTTGCAAGGAAAAATTATTTTCTGTCTGTAAAAAATCAGATGGTGAGTAATTCCATACACGCTTCTTGACTAGAGGTTGCATAGAGCAATAAGTCACTGGAAAAATACTTTGCTAATACACCAGTATACAGGAAGATAGGATTACCTAACTAGCTCTAAATATTGACATGAATTCTTTCCAAAAGTTAATTGATTCATAGTAATTACCTAAAGCCTCAGAAACAAAGGATTGAATATTCACTTTCTAAAACTATTCATTCTATTAAGAAAAGTAATTGACTTGCTATAAGATCTGTTTTTATAAAGTATTATATGAAATTCTGTATCCAGTTTGGGGTACCAAAGTTTGAAAAGCTTCTCAGTCAAACTAGGGCTTTCCAATGACCAGGTGACAATAATTTAAAGAAAGGATCGGAGTTGGACAAAAGACTAAGAAACCAAAGACTAGCAGAAACCATATTCTCAATACTAAATATTAAAATCAAGTCTTATGGGAAGGAATTTAATTTTTCTATGTATCTGATATGAGTTGGAAAGGGGTAACAAACTTAAATACAGCAAGGAATACCTTCTACTTTTATCAATTCAGAAGTCTTTAATAAATACTCTGGACAGATCAGCCAATCTCCATCACTACATCTTGCTAAGAAGAGACAGGACTAGTAGCTCTTAAAAACAATGTATCTGTTTCATGTCACCTGTGAGCATAAAGATGAAGTAAATAACCTCTTGGAAAGCCTTCCAAGCACAAACTTGTATAATTTATATGGAAATAAGTATAAATATGATTTCAAAGTTTAGCTATATTCTTGAATTTTTCAACTTTATGGAAGATCTTGAATCATAAGCAAAGTTTAAAGACATGCCAAATTATGTTCTAAGATTTTTTAATTTGATAAAAATCCTCAGAATTCACATATAATGTCTCTTTCCACTTTGTGATTCTGGAAATCTCATTTGAGANTCAGTCACTATGGAATGTACTCATGATGTAGTTTAATAAAAAATCCTGCAAACTATGTTTAGTTATACCAACACTTTCATTCACAATCACAGTTTCTACTGTAAGGTTTTATAATGTTTTGATACTGTCAGATCACATTGAAAAATAAATATGAAAGAAGATACTGTCTCAAACAGAAATTCAGTACTATATTCCAGCTCTTAGAACAGGCTTAATTTCCTCTAAGATACAAACCTAACACAGTTGTTTAGTTTTGTCATATTAGTATAATGGGAAAAACAAGTTATATAAAATAGCTGGACTCCAACTACCTAATCTCTTATCAGTAATGGCCCCTACTGAACCCCCACAACTTCCTGGAAAATGCCCTGAATCAAGAGGACACAAATCTTGGATACCTTTCTCTGGTCACTGCTATTACTTTGAGGCCTCCAAGAAAAGAAGTTGGTCTCAAGCTTATGAGGAATGTGCCCAACTAGGTAAGTCTTTAGTCTTAGAAAGATTGATTATGTAATTAAACACATAAAATAATGGATAATATGGATAAGAAAATCTCAAATCACTTTAAAACTTCACATTTAATGCTTTTTTTGATCGTTTATGTGAGCATGCTTTTACACAATAAAAGTAGTAATCTTTGTCAGAGACTAATCTTTGTCAGAGACAGCAACATCTCATATCTCAAATATCAGGTGAAATATGAGCACCTCAAAAATATTAAATTCCTACTGGTTTTATTCAAAAAGTCAAAAAAAGTCAAAAAGTAATTAGGTAGGGAGATAAAACACTTTTACAGACCCACTAAGGCTGCAGGATTGGCTTTCCCTTTCCCCAAGCAAGAGGGAGTCCAAACATAGTGTAGTCCAGGAGACACAAAGTCATAGGATAGCTGTGTTTGTTAGATCCAGGGCACAGTTCATTAAGGGGATCTCACAGTCTGGACAACAAGTGAGATGGAGGAGCTGTTTATCTTTCATGAACCAGTAAAACACACCCAGCCATGCAGTTCCTGCTCTGAAACAGCCCCATGCTGCCTCCACAGAGAGAAGAGCAGTACCTTCATCAAGGAAGGGAAAAGACACTTGGCTCCATGTTTCTGAGAACTGCTGAGATGCAACACATATTTCAGTGTGAGTAAGAACAGGAAACATCCTATACATTAATAAAGGCACTTCCTCATAGATTTGAAAACAATGACCTATAACTGAATAAACAGAAAAAGTAGCTTTGCAAAGGCATTTTGCTCTACAGCTGTATGACAACAGAACTCCTGGAGTGATTTTGTAGAAAGATAAATCACATAACTACTACAAAAAGTAAACATTACAGTAATAACCAGGATAAAAGGTTACAATTGGACACTGCTCCATGTTCTAAATTCCTACACTTTTGCCTGGGTAACAACCCACTGTCTAGGCCAGGAAGGTGGTCATTTTCTGATGATTCCAACACAGTTTTGTGCATTTGCAATGCCAGGGCGTATGGCAACTATAAATCAACATCTGGACATCTGGACTGCAACCTCCAGCTGCTGACACATCCTGCCTAACATGTTATCATCAGGCACTGCCAAAACTGCTGCCCAGCCACTGATGAAGGACAGAGCTGTAGTGGCAACAGGCATGGTGGTGACTACATCACATGTACCTGTTTCAGCCAACTTGCACCAGAATCTGAGATTTGGTCAGATCTGTCCAAAAAAGTATTACAGCAATTATTCTTTAAAATACCAAAGACTAAAAATACCCAGAAAATTTTAGAAAATCCATATCATTGTGCAGATTTGCATCCATACAACATACAGTCATGCTCAAAAAAAAAAAAAACCATACAGTGATATAATAACCACAACAATAATACAGAAGAGTTGCTATCTTTCATATATTTTTGCATGTTTTATGTTTTCATTGACTTGAGCTCTTAGAAAATGAGCCACTGTAATTTGTTCCTTAATATTTTTTCAGGTGCTGATTTGGTATCAGTAGGAGACTATAGTGAAACAAACTTTCTGTCAGAAACCATTAAGATACTCCATGGAAAATCATTGAACTTTTGGGTAGGGCTGAAGAAAGGTGACAGAGGTAATATCTTTCAACATACGCTACTCTATCAAATAAAATTACATGTTATGTTAAAAAGAAATCAACATTGTACACTTGAAAGTACATATATATGTATTTAAATTCCTCAAAATTTATTTCAAAGTATGCTTAAATATGCTTAAATATGCTTAAAATTATAATTGAACCATTTAACTAGCTATTCACATTATAAATTTTTGTTTCCTCCATTACAACTCATTCTATTTGTCTAAACCCATGTATTTTATTCATATACGTTAATTTTTAATCTTAGGACAGTGGATATGGACAGATAAATCTGCAATGGATTTTGTCAACTGGCAAATGGGAGAACCGTCAAACAAAAGGCTTAAAGACTGTGGAGAACTAAGTGCATCGAATGGCTACTGGAATGCCAACCTCTGTTCTTTCAAAAAGGGATATATCTGTAAAAGAATGAAAAGTAAGTAGTATTTCTAAAATGTTAAGGTTAATAATATCCAATAATGTATTTTCATTGTACAACACAGAAATGTAAAATACTCTAAGTTTGTGTGCAAAACCAATTGACTCTAATGGCAGGATGTGGTTACCTAAATACTGACAAGACTCACATGACTTTCAACTGCCTTTTCAGAAAGCTGCATCTCCCCTACATCCTCTAGAACTACCTGTGCAGCCATCATAAATACTTCAGACCCCCGAGTTTAGGTGATAGCTAAGCTCAAAAGCAATATTTTGTGTAATTTCAGTTGAATGTATCTCAAACAAAATCTTTTTCTGATGAGTACAATGCAAACTGTCTTGTAGAAATGATGGAAATGGAGATTCCTTTCTTTACTGACCACTGATCTGATGGATTACAGGAATACCATGGCAAATATTCTTGTGGCAGTCTTTATCTACAGTATAATAAAATCACATTTAATAAAATACTGGTAGTATCCTGATAGAAAAATTATCATCTGTAAGAAAATGCATAAGTTTGATTAGCAACTGAGATTAAAATAAAGTAGTCCAGAACATGGACATTTTGTTTGGTTAAACTTCATCCTTCTGATCACCTCTGTACTACCTACTAAGTTCAGGAAGAGCAATTACCATAGGAACCACATCCACATGGAATGGCTGCCTCTGACAGAAGGGGCTACAAAAATAGAGAAGTCTTAGCCCAAGTAAAATGCTCATGATGCACTGCTAACACTTAAGACAGGAAACACTTTAAAATAACTAAGGATCTTGTGGGGAGTTTCTCAGAAATAAACATATTTGAAAGCACTTTTTGAAATAACAGAAATCTGTATCTACATGTTGTTTTGGGTATCATGACTGAGGAAGTCAGCTGCTTTTAGGATGAAAGACCCAATCATCCTACTAGAGTTTTACATACAATTAGCTACGTCTCTCTGGGAGAGTGACTGTCACCAACACATGAATTCAGGGTGAATTGTCAAAACCACTGGTATTCAGAACTTTGAAATGCCTCCTTATTTTTTAAGCATTCAGAATAAACATTTTTTTTCCTTTCAAAAGCTCCTGAATACAACAAGATGTCAACAGAAAATACAGGTGAGCACAATTCCTTTTAAGTAGAATAATAAGAACAAGCTAATATAATTACATAGTTTCTCGGTATTTGTTTTGAGTATTTAAAAAGTCTATAAATTTTGACTCTGTATCTCAATATAGGATACAGAGATTATTCTGAAGTAAATATTGATTTATGGTTATATTTTTAATATTGGGATTCAATCAGATTTAATTATATTTTGTTTGGTGTTCATAAAAAATAAAACCCAAAGCACATATTGAACTGAAAATCTACATGCACATTGACTTTTCTTGCTTTCTCTTTAAAGAAGTCTCATTCATTACTAGATTCTGAAATCTTTTGACCTCAAAGGTTATTCCATTGTATATCCTTACAGAAGAGAAAATGAAGAAAGTACTTTCTGCTGGCATCATTTGGCTGTTCATTCTTCTGGTCCTTTGTATAGCTGGAGCTGGAAGTATGATTTATTTCTGCTTGAGGAGGAAAAGACAAAACCTGCCACTTATTTCAGCCAGAATGAGTGGGTCAGAAGCAACTGTGGATATTCAAGAAAAAGACTCACATTCAGACGTAGTCTGACCAAAAGCCCATGTGATCCAACTACCAAAAACCAGGCTGTAATTAGTGAAATCTCACCCCAGCTTTGTGTTTTCCTACCTGGACAATAGTCTCCTTTTTTCTCAAATAAACAGTTCATGCATTTATATAAATACACACATACATCTTTCAAAATTCCTTCCAAAGTGTTACAGAGTTGTTTAGTCTGGGGAGTGTATATGTGTTTTCATATAAATGGGCATGGCTGAAAAATTGGCTGCAGACATGTTATGGGGAAGGTCTGACTGATATTTACCTGTGAAAATTACTTTATTTAGCTTACTGTAGAAATTCTCCCTTTTTACACACAGGGGAGATATTACTCATTACTTGAAATTGTTTTTCCCTATGTGTTACTTCAGTGGTATCTAGACCATGATGGGAATCACAGAATCACAGAATTAACTAGGCTGGAAAAAACCTTTAAGATCATTGAGTCCAACCTGTGAAACACTACTCATTTTATGTTTCCAGCTTCATAGTTTATACTATCTTTTCATTCATGTAAAAGCTGTTACGATGCTGACATCTGTGCATTGAGTATTATTTAATTCATAAAAAACAAAACAGAAAATTGTAGAGGCTCATTTAATTTTACCTCCAGTCTGAATTTTTGAATTTTTCCATTTCCAACAGTATTCTAGTATTCTGCAAATATCTCTATTTTTATGTAGTTCAAATTAATAAGAAAGATAGAACAGGACAAGACCTTGACATTGGGTTTTATTTCAGTAATTATTCTTAGACTATTCAGAGCTGCCCCTTTTTAAATCCAAGCACGTATAACAAATGGCTGTCCTTATTACACATTACACATTATATTACACATTACACATTACATTGCACATTATAATGTGTTGTGTAATTCTTTGGTGCAGAGATATAAAATCACTGATGTACTTTTTGAAAACACATTCTTTCTTTTTTGTTATAATTTCATTTGACAATGTGCTGCCTAGACCCTTCTCAGCTTTTCTTCCATTGTACACAGCAGGGTTTGCCTCAGGGTCCAGTTTATCATTCTGCAAATTTTAAGACATGCATCATCCCTTCTAGGGAATGAAAACACCTTTCCCCCAAGCCACAAGAGGGCATGTGGCACTAACAGGCTTCACTGAAGAAGCAAACGGAGGAGCAGGACTAGAGCAGAGGAGCTTCTACCAAATGTTCATGATGGGGAACAGATTCCTTCTTTTGCCCTTCTGTCAGAATTTCTCACTTGCTCCACACGCTTATGGTCTCTGACTGAAAAAAAGATGAAGCCACATTAAAAATCTCTGCAAGGGAAGAAAATACCTGGAATAAGTGGAATAGGTTTCTGCACCAGGACATCTGTGCCTGTGCTTGAGCAGCTTGAGAACACACTTGATTTACCTCTATTATTTACATTTCTTCTATATATCCATCAAGCAATAAAGACTTCTAACTAAAAATGTCACTGATAATTACTTAGAATGGAAGTATCCCCTTCCTCTAGGAATACTTATTTCAGATATTTCAATAAGGGCTATCTTAAAACATGGGTCACCTCTGGTAATGTCTCCTCCTGAGAGTTCAATTTCCCCCAGCACTCCTTTTCTAGATAGATACACCTTATTCTACACCTTTGGCTAAGCTGGTAAAAAACTCTCTTCAGTCATAGAAATAGAAAGATAACTGAAAAATGTATGGGTTTCCCTTTCTTGCTTAACCAAGTAATGTCGTACAGATATAAGGTGTTCTAACCAAGACCTGGTTAAAAACAAATCAAACCAAACAACCAAAACACAAAACTCCCACCCACAGGTTATTTAAAATAGAGTTAAAAATTAAGTAAACCAAAAGTATATTTTACAATTTATGTCATTTAAATACAGTAAAGCCCAGAGATAACAGCCTTCAGATAACAGTTCCTTAAGTTACTATAGTAAGTCCTGTAATACCAACTTCTTGCAATAAAAAAAGTCATTGCCATTTTCAGGAGGAAATAGGAAATAGCAGGGAGAGCTTTCCACAAAATAGTGCAAATGAGAAAAACAACACCTGCTTCCCATGGAGGTGACTAGAGATAAAATTGTTTCCTGGAATGGACTACAGATATCTGGGAATACATGGTTCTGCTTGCCCTTTGGACAAGTTAGTAAGGCAAGCACTTTTCTTGGTCTATGTTTGCAAAGAGTACATGCTGCTGGATCCTACTGTATTTATGCCCAGCTCAATGAATCTGATAATTAAAGTTACCTTTCCCAAAATAAAAAAGGGAGCATACAATAGAAAAGATTAAATTTTTAAAGGTATTTGTAAGTTAACTATAAAAATTGAGAGTTCATAACAGAAGAATTCTGGTGACCAAATGTATCACTACCATGCAGGAAGCATGGGTAGCTCAACAGGCTGCTCTGCATGCCAGCTCTATGTGTTATCACATGAAAATATTTCGATATATGTATATTTTTATGTCCAGCAGCTCTATAGTTGGACTGAACATCAGGACTGAACAAGAACTGGAGAGTATCACAGGCTAGACATGAAGTATGTTCCTGACCCCCTTGCAATGCACTGAGAGACCAGAGCCTGATCCAAAATGCCTCCTAACAGATAGACAGAGGGCACTGTGGTGAGAGCAGCAGTGAAAATAAGTGAGTAGAGAGTGAGATAGTGCAGCAATGCTCAGACCTGGAGACAGGGGCTGAGATCCATAGCCCTGACCAGACCTGCTCACACCTGTCAATCACTGTCACCATCACCTGCTGTCTGCAGCACGGGAGAGCACTGCCAGAGCAAGGACACATCATTCAGCCTGCTCAAACAACTGAACAGACACTAGGGAAGAGACCAATGCATATGAGCACTGACTTCTCTGCATTTGTCATTTGGACCTGACCGTGGATATGGGTAAGACATTGCCCACACACCTCACACATTGATCAGACACAGAAAAGGGCTGGGCTGCACTTGGTTAAATTCCACAAAACAAAGAAGGCCCTTACGCCTTTCAATGCTTAATCCCAAATCCCAGTGTTTCTGTTCAAGTAAGTTGTTTTCATGTTTCTCTTTTCTTTCCAAAATGTCCTGTATACTTAAATCACTGTCCTGTCAGTTCAGTGCTTAGAGCAAGAAAAAAATTGCCTATTGTGAATGCTGGTCTTTAAATTAGATTCAGAGTGGAGAAGACACCTCAGCACTGATGTGTTTCATACTAATGTGTGTTATGTGGGATTTTTCCTCTCATTTTCATAAATAAATGGTGCCTGATTTTCCTTGATTTTAATCATTACCACTTGCAATGACAACATAATCTCTTTCATACACGGGCTCAGCTAAGGCGCCTGAAGGCGATGGAATTCATCTCACATAATGTAAATATCTAAAATGCAGTCATATTTAGCTAAACTATTCACCCAAGGTTATTGCTGTGGTCAGCACAGAAGGATGGATACATTAGGGTGCAATTACTTGATCTGTTCTGGAGACTGATGAGAACTCTATACTCTCTCTGACACAAAGCCTAAAACAATTATCTCACAGTAAATGACTTCTGTAGAATCCAGTTCTTAATTGATATCTTATGCAATTTTGTACAAAACACACTAATAGCTTTTTGTTGATTACATTTATCATCAATAGCTCCAAGCTATTCAGAAAACAGCTATCAAAAACATCCCTCATAGATTTTTTCCCCTGGCTTGAAACTAATTACTCTTGGAAACAAAGCATTTGTCAAATTAAGAAAATTCTGTTGATTTTATTTCCCCTACTAATTCAGAATGGAAACTGAGCCACTAGCATTTCTTAAGCAAACGTTAAGAACACAGACAGAAGCCCCAAAATTAGAAATAAACTTCCAAGGCAACCCATCTGCCCCAGTACTTCCACAAACACTTCTCAACCTAGTGCCAGGGCAGGTGAAAAATCAGTGAAGTGTGTCTGCATATAGTCTTGGCACCATCTCTGTTTAAGGTACACCAAACTATTTCCCTGAGCAGCTACTGATGTGTTTCACACCAGTGAACCTTTGGGAAGGTTAAATTGCTCTGAGCACGAGAGATGATGGCTCTGCCACTTCTGTCTCCATCACTGATACACAGAGTTGAAGTAGAAAAAACTGAGCATAAAAGTAGTGTTCAGTCCCATACAGAGTGCTGCTGCTAAAAGTTTCCTCTCCTATTCTGCACAGACTGCCAAAAAATACTGCACCTACTTGGACTACATTCTGTTTATATTTTTCCCATATATTTCCTTCAGTATCCATGATCTTGATGCTAAGTTGGTAATTGCTGTTTATCAAGAATTGTTCAATTTTTAGTTCAGCTAAATCTGGACAAAATTTATTTTAATTTCTGTTCACAATACCACAGATAAGTCTTATGTCATAGATACATAGTGTCACAGATAAATTTTAACTACCATTTAAACACCTTTACTCATTAATATCTTGTATATCTCAGCCACTCCACCCAACATTATCCTCATGCAATGTAGGAAACATTCCTGAATTATATTATATTATAATGAATATATATTATTTTCCTAATAGTTTCAAATTATGCCATGTTCCACTGGTAAAAAGTGATCAGAAATGGCTCATTACTTGAACTGTATTAACAAATAATTTTCAAATTGTTTGCACAAATACACAGATACAGGTGGGTAGAGAGAATGGACTGAGAGCAGCCCTACTGAGAAGGAATAGGGGTAAGCAGATAAGAAGCTGGACATGAGCCAGCCACTTGCCCTTGCAACCCAGAAAGCCAAACATGTCTTGGGCTGTATCAAAAGAAGTGTAAGCAGCAGAGTGAAGGAGGTGATTCTCCTCCCCCTCTACTCCTCTCTGGTGAGACCTCACCTGGAGTGCTGCATCCAGCTCCGGGGCCACTGGCACAGGAAGGACATGGAACTGCTGAACCAAGTCTAGATGAAGCCACCAAGACAGTGAGGAGGCTGGAACACCTCTGCTATGAAGGCAGGCTGAGAGAGATAGGGTTGTTCAGTCTGGAGAAGAGAAGGCTCCAGGGAGATTTAGAGCACCTTAGTTACAGGAGGCTACAAGACAGATGGAGAAGGACTTTTTAAATGATCATGTAGTGATAGGACAAGAGACAATGACTTTAAACTTAAAAAGGGCAGGTTTAAATTAGATGTTAGGAAGGAATTCTTGACTGTGAGTGTGCAGAGACACTGGAACAGGCTGCCCAGACAGTTCCATCCCTGGAAATGTTCAAGGTTTGGCTGGATGAGGCTTTGAGCAACCTGGTCTGTGAAAGATGTACCTGCCCATGGCAACGGAGTCCCTTCCAAACTGACCCATCTAGGGTTCTATTAAATTAACTTGTTGCATTCCTCTCCTTTTCCCAAATTTATTCTCTTTACCAAACCTTGCCATTTTTATAAATTTTATCTCAAAAATTATTTTAAAAAACATTTTCAAAGGAACACCAGTTGCTCACTTTTCACCCTCCAAAATACATCCAAAACAACTTTTAGCAGCCAACTGCTTCCAGTTGCTGGTAGTGATGACTACCATCAATATCTAGGTTATTTCCTTTATTATATTTATTTCCTATTATATCCTAGGTTATTTCAGAGCAGAGCAAACTAGATCATTTCAGCTGGATGGTACATACAATGACCATCTAATCCAAATGCCTGGCAATTCAGGTCTGACAAAAGTGTGTTGTTAAGGCTATTGTTCAAAAACCTCTTAAACACTGTCAGGCTTGGAGCATTGACTATGAAATCTTTCCCAGTGTTTCTGAACAGAGAAACGCTTCCTAATGTCCAGTCTGAACTTTTCCTGGCACAGCTTTGAACCATTTTTCTTAAAAAGCACCTCTCTTCTCCCCCTAAATTTCTTTCCCTGTTGTGAAAGTTAAGTATTAAGTTCAAAACTAAAACATTACAAGGAGACCAAAGTATTACACCACAGCTTTTTTTTTACCTCTTTTTACATCACGGAAAGTGGACTGGTTACAGCAGTTACCTGATTTGCCATATAGTTGTAGGATTCTCTAATAGAAAACTCATTCAATTTCCCAAATTTTCTATCTACCACATACAAGTTTAGAACGTACATTTAGAAAGATATTTAAATGTAAAGTCTTCATGTAATAATGCCAGCACTTTTGTTAAACACTTAAGAATATTTTGCAAATTTTTATGGTTGAGAAAATTTAACATACGATAGTTTTATGCTCATTTAGCACTCAAGTTCAACCAAACAAGACTTTTTTTTCCCTAACTGAACATTAGTCTTATTCCAGTGGGTTTCTGCATTTCCCAGCTGTTTCCAACTTCTTAATTTTGTGCTCATAACTTTGCTACATATTCAGTGGAAATTGTTCAATTTTATGACTTGATCTTCTTTTAATAGAAACAGAACTTGGATAGTTTACATTTTTCTGGACTTTGTCTGAGTCAGGTTCCAGTTATTTCTACAGAAACTGCAAAATGGAGACTTTTTTTCCCACATTGACATTCAGATGACAAGCGGAATCCCAATATTTCATGACCCATGCACTAAAGACATGGCTTCATCAAAGCCCAGCTGACAAATAAACTTTCATTGTTTCCTCCTGGAACTGCAAAGCAACTGAAGAAGGATACTCCTCATCCTGGAGTACTTATGGATGTCTCATTACGCTGGTTGTTTGGCTTAGGAATGACCATTGGAGAGTGTGTCTTCTGCACAATGAAAGATAGTGTGTGCCTCCAAGTCTGACATTGGCTGGCACTGCGGGCTTGTGGAATCTCCAGGCTGGGAGATATTCACAGCCCCACTCGGTGCCAGGGGCCGGACTGTGTAATTTCTCTTCCAATCCCACCCTGGGGTGACTCGGTGGCTTGGCCATCCTCTCCCTCTGCCAGGGCAGCCACGCCGGCGTCCGATGTGACCGAGCCTCACGAAGGAACTGCGCCTCAAAAGCGAGGGGAGACTGAACCCTCTTCTGCCCTTTTCATTAAGCCCCGGGCTCGAAGTCCCGCAGCCCTCCCCGACGCGGGGGCTCATCCCGGCGAGGGCTGCACGCCAGGGCTCACACCCGCCCTGGGCCGCACCGCCAGCAGCGGCCCTGCTGCCCTACACGGGCTGGAAGCCTCCCCTGCGGCCTCTGTGGGAGCTGCGGGAGCCAGGGAGGCTGTGTAGGGGAGGGGAAGGCAGAGCAGGGGAAGGGAGGGCAGGGTAGGCAGGGCAAGGCAGGGCAGGACAGGGCAGGACAGGGCAGGGCAGGGCAGGACAGGACAGGGCAGGACAGGA
>VWYI01020255.1:26798-41421 GCA_013399455.1 Anthoscopus minutus
CGCCCGCCGTGGTTGCCGCTGTTCGGGGCCAAGGGCAGCGGCTGAGCCGTGGCGGGAGCATTTGTGCTCGGCAGGTTCGGATCCCCTCAGCTCGAGGTGTTCAGGACGTGCCCCGCGGGCTGGTCCCGGCAGGACGCGTGAGGCCCTGGGAAGCACGGCCTGGGCCCAAGGGAGCGGGCTCCCCTGGGCATGAGAGGAAACAGCTTCAGACCCATCATTAATTTTTTAATGACTTATGAGATAATGTGGTGGTCTTCTGTCTCTGGCTAAAATTGTCTATTTTTCTAGCTCAAGGTTGTATGTACAATTTTTTCTTCTATTTGACCTGTAAGTGAAGCACAACTAGTAAAATAATGGTAATTTTCTTTAATTTCTCTTTTATTTCTACCCTTTTTACCCCCTTCTCACAAGTCTTTTAGGACCATCACTGCAGTGTTGCAGGTAGGCAGGTGTCATCATACACGACATTAGGGTCAGTTTAAACAATATTAGCAATAGAAAGAGAGGATGTGTGAGTGATTCACTGGTGGTTCTGGTAATCAGCTTATTACATGGCAAATCAAAAACTGTGCCTCCATCTCTCTTGCTAATAAAGAGATAATGTGTGTTTGTCTCATAGAAGCATTATCAAGATCAGGTAATTGCTTTTAAATCTTAAAATTGAAAAGTCTACAGAAATGCTTATTATCGTTAGAGATACAGAACTGACAGGAATTCTCCTGGCTCAATTTCAGAAACTTGTTTACACACCAGACTTGCCCCTCTTGGGGATATAAATATGGTCTCTTTTATTTCCAATATTTTTGTCATAATGTCAGGGTGAAGATATTTCACTGCATCACTTGTCTTTCTGTAAATGTCCATTTATTGTCTTCCAGTAAATGTCCATTGTGTTGGTTTTATGGGGTTTTTTCAGACTTTAATGAGGTACATTTATTTCTTTATTGGTACATGAGGTACATTTATTTCAATGAGGTACATTTATTTCTGAGGAAGTGAAATGAAAATTGCAATTAGAAGCAATATGGTTTTGACACATCAGAGACCATCAGTGTAATTGCAAACAGTACTTCTGGTTTTGTTGTCTCTTTAAAGTGTTCACTGTTATTGACTACAACAGATTGAGAGACTTCAAAAGCATCAAGAATATTCAGTTATCTGCACAATTAATTCTATTTGTTGTATGAGTGGGTAGTCATGTAGACTGCACATGTGCATGTCCATCTCTGCTTTTTGTAGCAAAAGCTGGCCACAGAAGGCTAATCCATCCTAAGAACACAAGGCCCTGTTAGTGTTATGCTGGGTAAAGGTCACTGTAACATTAATTGTATTCTTCTCAAATTTTACATATGTTAAGAAAAAAAAATTCAAGTATCCTAAAAGTTGTTCTGAAAGAACAAGAAATTGCTGTTTACTGTATTGTATAATCTCTTCTTGAGAACATTACCAGTGCCAGAGGAATAGCAAGACACAAATACTACTACAGACTATTTACATTGTCTGTAAAACAAACTCTGTGTTTCCCAAGTACTTTAAGATGGCTAATTTAATTTTCTAGAAGGTAAACTGATACTAAGGAAAGAATTAAGAGATAGCTATGATAACTTATAGAAGAATAAATGTGAGGTTTGTATTGGAAGATCAGGCCTAACAACTCTACTAGAAGGGTCCAATAAATGTGGAGAATACAGATCATACCCTATTCAAAAAGTCCTAAATCATCTGAGAGAAAGAGGTAGTGATGGTGTTTACTGATGACTCGCATGTATTCATGGTCACCAAAACTAGAGCCTGAGTATAGATACCTGCAGAATATTTTTACACTGCTGAGCTATGAAATAATAAAATGGAAACTAAATTTTGTGCTATGAAAATCAAACTAAAATACAAGGTCGGTAACTTCTAAAATTAGCGACATTGTTATGGGGTTATTGAGTGTGATGAGGTTAAATGCACTAGGGGTGTCTAGTTACAAGACAAGGTGACTAAGGGTAAATATGGAAGCCTATAAAATCAGGAACTTTGCCATGGGATGGCCTATTCTCAGAAATGGATTTGCCATGTTTCTGGAGAATAGGTTGACAGGCCTCTTGAACAGTTATCCAAATGTGACCAACCACTGCCTCAGGAGGTTCCTAAACCTTTTAATTCAAAGGAAACAGGGTAGTATAGCGGGGAAGAATGATTCATTATATGCTTATTTGTACACTCCTGTAAGTGTCCATTATTAGACTCTGCAAGAGAGAAATCAGTTTAATACATGGATTTCTGGTTTGAGGCACTGTGGTATTTCTACTAATTTTTGTTATTACCTGTGACAAAGTTTAAAAGAAATGAGCTTCACTCAGCTAAAGAATAATCTTCAAAATCTTGAGTATCAAACATGACTCTATGACATATCTTTTAAATAAGCATGTCAAATGCTTGAAATATTTCTAAAAAGTACATGACTCTCAACCTCTGCCTCTGTACTCTGTTGGTGTTTGAAATAACATTGTTGAAGTAACAGGCAGTCATAAAGGCACAGAACCTATTTCTGGGCTAAACAAACGGATAGGGATACCAGCATCATAAAGTCACCCCAGGACACAGACCATTGTCTTTATAATTGCTTTCACAAAAGCAGGTGTACTGTCCTTTAAAAGACATGAAGGGATGAAATATATTACACCAGTATCTCAGAGGGTTATGAAATGTATTTCTCTCTTTCACATGTATCCACTGGGGTGATTCCTTTAAAATTCCTTACTGTCTAAAATACTCAGCTAACTTTTCTTTATCAGGATTTCTGACAGTTAATAGCAATGTTTTATTTTGTCTTGGAAAAGGAAATGTATGTTTTCCTAAGACATTGCCAAATGTATTCAGCTGCAGAAAATACTCAAGTTCCATGCTTGCTTATATAATGGTTTTCCAGCATTTGAAAACAAGCCTGAAATATGACTCCTCATTCATGGAGATAGATTTTACTGACTAGCAAAAAAAGACATTTTCTGTAACACTAAAAGCCACATATGTACTTCATCTGGGATGCCTTCCAGCTCTGTTTACTGAGAGACTATCTTGAGAGCTTCCATGCTAGTGCTTTAGTAGGAGCTCAGAACTTGAGTAGAAATCCATGTTTGGTATTCTGAGGATGTTGAGTGTTTCACTTATCTAGTGCTCATGATGGGGCAGTTGGAACTAGATGATCTTTAAGGTCCCCTCAAGCCCAAGCCTATGGTTCTATGGTTCTATGATTCCACTTATTATACTTTTCCATTGATTCAGATGCTTAGCAAGTATGTAGGGCTATGCCAAGTTCCTTGTATTCAAATACACATTTATATAACACAAGTGATTAATAGATTACAAGGTCAGAAAACAGTATGATAATTGCCTTTTTTAATCAGAGACCAGATTGTAAGACTTAGATCTGAGTCAATTCATGTCAAGCTATTCTTCTACCATACTTTTCGATTATTCTACAGAGATTACATATTTTTCCATTACCATCAACAACAGAAACACATTAAATTGTGTCCCTGCTTTGTTCTCGTCACGTTTGCTCTGTTTCAGAAATATGCTCTTTATTTCTTGCAAGAGTTCTTTCATGGGTCTATTATTCCTTCTCACTTAGATTAAAAATATCCTTTAATCTTGCTTTGTGACTAAGTAATGAACTTCCAGTACTGTGTTTATCTGTGCAGCATGCTGGAAATACTTTGTCCCTCAAATCTTAAGATGCTTGGAATGCCAGTTACTTAACCTATAAAGACCTAGGATAGGGCAACTAACAGTGCTTTTCAAGATAACAGCCTTCCAACCACCATCCATTCAGCCACCCTATCAATTATTCAGAGATGTGTTCCTTGTCGACACACTCATATTAATTAAAATGTACCTTGACTTTTAGTCAGTTTAAAATAAAATTGTAGGTTCTTTATATTACAACAAATTGTAACATCTTTTTTCCTTTTTTTTTAATCTTTAGTGAAACCTGTTTAAATATCACTGTAAAAACTGACATAAAAGTGCTACATATAAACAAGCCTGGGTCCTATACAGATGCTTCCTGAGAAATTTGTTTGAAACCCTTTGCTGGTGAAAATGTAAGCTGGGTTTATTGTGTCTAATGCAAACTGGATTTATTTGTGCTCCTGTGTAGGCTCTGCTCACTCTAGGAAAATGCTTTATGCTGCACATGATACAGTAACTGACAGGACTGGAGCCTTACAGAAATATGATACATGAGGTGAATTGGTGGCTTCAAGTCCAGTAATTTGTGAGCATCAATACTTTTATCTTTTTTTCCTTGAGAAACTGTCTCAACAGAATTTGAGACATATTTTGTGATGGATTTTTCATGGCAAATATCAGTCCCAACCAGTGAGTTATTTTCTGTATTTAAATTGGTTTTGGAATGGAATATATTGCACTTATGCAAATTTTTCAGGGAAATCCATTATAGTCTTATAAATTCATCAAAGGTTTCAGTGATTTTATCTTGGATGCATGTCCCACAATTTATTATTTAAATAGACATTGTTAAAGGCTGTGGTAACAAACTACCATGATTATTTCACCGGTGAATAACTTCTGGACATAGAAATATTTTCAAATTATACAGTATAAATCTCTTATTATCTAGATGTACAATTTAATTTTTATTAGAAGGGTTTTTTTCCTATAATAAACATTTATTCAACAATTTATATTAAACTATTAAGAAAGTAATAATGAAATAATCATTATGCAAAGTTATAGGTGCAGTACTTGGAATGTTCAGTGATTTTACTGTTTCATCTTTAGTTTATCTTTGTAGTAGATAAGTAATGGACAATTGAAAGTACCATCTTTTTAAGGAGAAAAATTTAAAGCCAGTTTTCTAAATTGTGATGAATCAGAAAAAAAATATATATACATATAACATAGAGCTCTAAATGATAAACTTCTCTTGTGTTGATTTCCCTGTTCAAAAGGACCTGAATTTAAATCTGAGCAGGATCTTCAGTATCCTTTACTGCTGCATAGGGAGTAAGAGACAATCTGTAAAGAAGGGAAATTTGCACAGTCTGTTAGTTTTCTTTGACATTTTCTGCTAGTCTGGATTTTTATGGAAATGTTGCAAATCACATAGCCAACAAATGGACTGTGGAATCCACTACAAGTTAAGTGTTTATGAATATTCAATTAGCTCAATTACCATATTAATAATGAAAGCTTGGTAGGTTTTAGTGACACTGTTGCAGCTGTCTTCCATATTTGTACAATAATATGTAATCAAATGAATTAATTCTTTGTCTTGATAATATTTTTATAGTGCTGTTGTGATCCTTAATGTTTCATATATGGTCCTCTGCCATACGCTATTTAAGACCTCCATTCTTATCAAATTAAATGAATTCTTCACTAAACTAACCACTTATTGATAGTGTTTTACATATCAGTTTAAGATTCTCAGCCTTGGGCAGTATCCTGGATGAGTTCCCAATCTGAATTATAGCTAAGGCTAGAAATTGAAATTAAAAAACAATTACTTGATAGGAATATTTAAATAAAATATTGGAATGTGGCCAAGCGTACAAGTGTTCTCCAGTTTCTTGTTGTTGAATAAAGCTGGATTGGAGCTACTGGAATTGTGTGCTATTATAGAGCAGTCTGTGTTATAGCCATGGTAAGAAGACATCAGATCTAAAAGCATGAACACCCATTTTCTTTCTTTCATTCTTGATGAATGGAACCTTAACAGTTTCATCAGTGATGACCCCAAAAAGCAAAGTATTTTCTCAGCCAACAGCCAAAACAACAGTATTTTCTCTTAGAGATGACTGAGAACAGCAGTGCTGTAAAGGAAGCTACCAGTGAATGTCATCTTACCAGCAAACTGTTTTAGGCAGGCTAACAGAACAAAGGCTGGCTTGGTGTATACACTCAAAGTTACCACCTTCAAGCAGTGTTACCTTGTAGTGGTAGCATGCCCATAGTGTGTAGTGCTGCCCTTACTGTCACACCTGTGCAAATCCCTGCAACAAGGCACATCTGCTCTTGTGTGCAGAGCTGCTTCTGCAGCTGCCAGTGTCAGTGCCTGTCAGTTCAACTATCCCATCACTTGTAAACAGCACCTGAAGTCATGCTGACAAATAAGAAAATAACATCTGAGTCTCCAAATAAGTTGGTATATTTATCTAGTGTTCCCTCACACTAAGGCCCTCTACAGGAGCTCTTTGCTGAACTATCTTAATAGTGGAAGTGGTATAGTGGATCTATTCCCCTAACAGACCTAGCCAACAGAATCAGCCAGGATTGACAAGGTCGGATGTGTCTGTAGTCATGTCCAGCGTTTCCTAGTTTAGGCAGTTTCTGTTTAGGTACAGGCTCAGAGGTCTTGGAGAGTATTAGACTAATCTTAATCAAAGAAGCTTTGTTGGGTGCTTGGTGCAATGGGTAACAGCTCTACACTCCCTTGGGCAATGACTCCTTTATTTGTGGAACATTTCTCAAGCCTTTATCAGTATGACATGCTGCGTCACTATCTTACAAATACTCTTACTACATTAATCCAGTATAGTATGCTACTGGTGTGTTAAGAGCACCTGAAAGCAGGCGCTACAAAAATGAAAACAGTATATTGATGTTTCACGTGAATCATTACTTAGGCTGTTTAATTTCTTTTTCTTTTAGACTAATGGTGTTTTCAATTGACTTGTCTGTTGAAAATGGCCTTTATTGCTAAAAAAGCCAAAAGAAAACAAAAGCAGACTGTATCTTGTCTTTATACAGAACTAGCTGAAATCTGAAAGACTGTATCATAAAAGGAAAATTATCTTTGCAAACAGCTTCAAAGTAAGCAGTTTAACTTAATAGTTTCAATATGGGGACATGATATTTTCTTAAGAGTAACAAGGATTCCATTTAGCTTGCAATTTAGCAAAGGCAAGTTAAACATGAGTCAGCAGTGTCCTTGCAGCTGGAAGGGCCAACTGTGTTGTGGGGTGCATCAGCCCCTGGGTGGGGCTCACACAGATTGTGCTCTAAGACAAAGAAAATCCTTAGAGACAAGATTTCTTGAGGAATACAGGATGCATTGTTCATGTGCAAATCTGCACATGAGCGTTTATTTGTAGTTTGAGTAAATTCCTGTAAAATGCTCAACTAGTCACCAGGTAAATCCATAGAGCTTACTCCTGTGTCAGCGGCAATCTCCTTGTAATTTCTTTTTGGAAAGCACATGCTGTGAGACAGGACTCTTGGAAAGAAAGGTAGGTGTTTTCCTGCCCTCATCTTCACTATTCATAAACTTTACTGGACATCATGCTATACTTATCTACCTCCTTCCCACCTGCACACAAATTTTTCTTTTTATTTTTAGAGCCAGGCACCTTGCAGAATGTGGAGAGACGAGTGAAAACTGATTACTGCCTTTATGCATTGATACCAATGTTAAGACGACCTACAAAACAAGTATGATCCCAGGAGCTGTATTATATTAAGGTGATAAACTAAATCAAATGCCTGTTATTAGTACTGGCTTAGAAATACAGGAGAAATGAAAGGGTTCTTCTAGTTCTGCTAAAAACCCCAACGTAAGTACATTCAATTTCAATAGTGTCCTACTGACATTTTGAGTATTGTTTGAAGGAAAGGACATGGGGTTTGATTGGATACAAAGGAAAGTGAAATTATTTAGTAATAGAACAACTCTCTTAAGAAAAAGAAACTAGAGAGAAAATACCTAAATCTGGACTGGGAAAAGCTGATGAGAGATATTGGTAATGTTTACAAAATCAGGAAGTTTGTGAATAAAATTGATACAGAACTGTTATTGATTGAATTTTACAGTATGCTAAAACTTTAGTAAAGAAAAATTAAGAGGAAATTGATTTTAAAGGGATGAAAGTAAATCCTATTTTACACATGAGGTAAGGAATTTCAAATTTGTTTTTAGTGCAGGTTCTTTTAAAGGCAGTGCAAAGATGGATTAGCTATATGTGTGGAAAATATTTATGAGCATTTACTAAAGGCAGCAATCATGGGTGTGTTCTTTTTAACAGCTCATTCTAATGACTGCATGGGCTGGGTGTGTGGGAAAAGGACCCCAGACAGTGTCAGGTTTGCATGCACTGTCTAAATAGCAATTTCTGTTGCTATGTTATAATGCTGAGCAAGGTAAAACAATGCTAAAGAACAGTAGAGCTTTTCTTAGCCCTTACGGTCCTCTGCTCTGGCTTATTAATTTAATTTCTTTTTCCATGCTTCTCTTCATATGGTTTGCCTTGGAGCTTGTTGCTTATTCCAGTCAAAAAGTAATTTAAAATACTGAGCCTTATTAAACAGAATAAAATGGACAAAAGCCATGGATTTTTTCAGGATTTTCAACAAAACCATGGATATATCAGAAAATGCACAGGAAGAAAAAAAACATGCCACATAATTTGTGAATATGGCTAAATTACTGATGTGTCTAAGCTAAGGGGTTTGTACTGTGCAACTAAAAATGTTTCATTTTTAGGATATTTTTAAGAGTCTATGACAAGCCTCACATCTTCACCTTTTATTAGCTAAATGCATAAATAGTTGGATGTGTACCCAATTGAGGGTGTATTTTCAAAGCCAAATGTTACATCACAATGTAACTGGGCTACCCTGCAGTGCAAGTTACATCTTTGCAGATAATAGGTTTATTATTGTTGGGAGTATGGTATGGAAGAGTAGCACTTTCTTCTGAGATGTACAGATGGATGGATTTAAAAAAAAATAGTAAGAAAATGTTGGAAACAAACTGAACTGTAGACTGTTCATAGACTGTTCATGTTGGATCATCTCAATATACTGCCTCCTCATTTATAACATTCATTGAGAGATGACATTTAAAAAGACATTAAAATTAATGTCATGGATATTGCAGCATGTTTAATTGAGTCAAAATATCTCTTGAAGTAAGTCACTCTACTTTGCAAAACAAATTTGAGAATATATTTCTTCATTGTATCATATATCATCTTAGATAATAATTTCTTTACTTTGACGATTTTGAGTCCTGTTGTGAAATTCACATTCCTCTGCTGCCAAATAAACTTCATTGCAAGTTAGAGGAATAAACAAAAGCAATCTGGCATATGCTTTTAAACTTCTACCTCTAAAACTAATCATTCACCAGCTTAGTGTGAACTAAAGACACGTGGAAACTCTTCCATGCAGCAGAGGGCAGCAGTAGTAAAATGGTGGAGTAAGGAGGTGATTTCAGCATGTCTACTTTTATAATTTTTAATGTAGTGTAGCTCAAATTGTAAAAAAAAACCAAAAAAAACCTTGATGATGTTGATGTCAGCATTTATTGTCATTAATAACAGAAAATTATTTTCATACATAGTTTCTAACTTCTGGACTTGAGTTACTGTGGTTTTCACTTCACAAAAAGATCTCTGAACATTCTACTCTGAAAAAAATCGTATTTTTCTTTGAACAAATGATATAAGATCTAGTTATCAACTAGCAGATGGACTTTTTTTTTTCTGAGATCATAAATTGCTTCTTCTGCAGATGCATTTTATTAGGGATTGCTTAATTCCATTCTAGTGGTCAACATCCTGTTATATTGCTTCACAATCAGTGAATTCTTTTTCATGAATATAAAAGTATTGGAAAGCCTTTATAAATTAAAAAAGTATCAGATGCAATGGAGATGTTTGTGTACAATGGCTCTGGATCTTTTCTTTGGATTAATTTTGAATAGCATTGTTTATGGTTTTCATAGCATTTCTTGTTTATTTCATGCCTATAGCTGAGTCCTATATCTGCAGCTTTCCTGCATGTAGGTACTAGTAAAAATCTTTCTCTAGCCCTTATTTTGAACAAAACATGCAGGAATCTTGGAGATTTTTTCCTCTTCTGTCAGATATATTAAAAGTAGTAAAATTCTTAATAACATGCTGGGGTGAAAGAAGTGAGAGAATTCGTACAGGGACAGGGAGGGATTTAACTGGCAAAATGCAGTTAATAGTACAGATGTCTACAGCAAAGGCAACCTCTCAAGGCTCTTTTAGCTGTCAAGGATGTTATAATTACAAAGGCTACAAAGTACAATTCCCTCTCATCCAAAAGTTTGTTGTGGAATAGGCCTGACAAAGTGGCTCCTAAGATGCCTAAGTCTCCAATGACTGTACAGGGATCCTAGGATGACTGCTCTAGATGCTTCCATATGCTGCAAATTTAGATAAGACCCATCTTCACCACATACACGGATCTTGTCAGCTTTAGCCTCACTTATGCAGGAGATCATACGAAAAAAAGCAAAAAAACCCTCCTTTTTTAAAAGACGGGGGAAAATGAAAATAAAAGAGAAAAGATAAAAAATTAAGACTGTACTCAATTATGATTATAAAGGTTGCAAAAGGTTTTCTTTAAAAAAAAACCACGGGTGAAAGAGAATTAGTGGTTTCCATGCATGTCTTGAAAGGCTTTTTGAAACTATGCTTTTACAGAAAATATTCAGATTAGAGACCAAAGAGTTGCAAGCAGGTCAAGGATGTCAGCTTTGCTGTAAAGTTTGTAGATTTTAAAGAATCGATTAGTTGACATAAAGCTAGACATTTGCATTCTGACAGATTTAATTCAGCTTTATCAATATGTTAGAGGAGATAACATGAAGGAGCATGCCTTCATGAGAAGTGAACCAGATCTATTTTTCCCTCTCTCATGCACATGTATATTCCTCTTTCAATGACAGTAAAAGTAGTCTTTGGGAGGTTTATCTCAGATTCCTTCCTGCAGTAAGAGAGCAAACTGAAGTTAATATATACACAGAAAAGTGTAAAGGCAGCCAATATACCAGTGTCATTTATTGTCTTTAACTGGAAAAATTTATTTGCAGAAGAGTTCTATGTCCCTCAAAAGCAAGCATAGGAACAGTGCAAGGAGTCATCATTCAGAAGACAGGGAGGAAAACCAGTACATTGGATCTATCCATTCTCCAACTGCAAGTGCATACAGACTCATACTACCCTTTTTCTTCACATTGGCACTGGTTTATGAAGAGTCAATTATCTTTCTCTTACATAAAATTGCCTCAGTCTCCTCTTTAGTTCTCTTTAAGGTTTCTGCACAAAAAAATACATTCTTTTTAAATAAAATTCTGCTAGAACAATCCCCCAACTCTTCTTGTAGGGAGTTAATTTTGAGAATTGCTTCAATGCCCTAATGCTCTGCATACTAATCCACTTAGGCTTTCTTTTTCAAGCTTATGAGTGCCAGCCATTGACTTGTTCTGCTTGGCTACTTTGAACCTCGCGCTGGGTTGCAGACTGTATATTGTTAAATGTAAGAAAGTGTATCCAATTGTTAATAGGGACTTACTTTAAAATCATCTAAATGAAATGTGAAAATTAAGATTACATTTTATAATTATGGTTTTCTGAATTCCTGTGGGGGGATTTGAGGAAGGTTTAAAAAAGGCAGTGGGGAAATGGTGATTAGAATAAACTTTCTTCTATACTTCAAAATGTATTTCCAGGTGTGTGGAAGGCAGCGCGGGAACAAGAACTACGGCAGAAACAGAACTGCAGGAGGTTTGGTTAGTGCCATACTAAACAGATAAGCTGCTTGTAGGAGACCCTAAGCTCCAGAAAAGTTTCTGCTTTCAGTTTTCACAAGCTACTCACATTGAGCCCTTCAGTATAAATCTGTAGCACACATGAGAGCTTTCTCACTGCTAAGTCAAAGTACAAGCACTTCTTAGAAGTGAGTTATCATGGGACTGCAGTTCAAGACTACCCAAATTCTTTTTTTTGTAACAGATTTTTTTCTCATCCTTATCTGTAGAGAGGAGACATTAGGAGCAAAAGAGAAGATAAATCCTATTCCTGTACTTTTGGAAGAATTTGTTCAGCAGAAGGAAAGGCTTGACAAGTCTTTACAGAGAGAGTATTGGTACCAAATTGTTACCGTGCTGCAGATTGCTGTTTTGCTTTTTAAGATGTAACTCACACTTGTGTAGATTTCTAGACCTTATTCTTTATACCTAACTTTAATCAATTTGTTAGCTATAAACTGAGATTATCTTTAGCACAGTATTTCGAAAATAGCATTTTAGAATTTTCTAAAACTATAGTTGCCACAGACCCACCAAAATATATTCAGTCTAATTCAAATTAAAGGCTACAGTAACTGATAGAAGTGGATTGGCCACTGAACTAACAATTGATACCTACATATGCCTACAGCAATTCTTTTCTAGGAGCTAGTGATACAAAAAATTCTATGGCCAGCACTGAGAAGAATGAACAGTATGCCCTCTTGATGATAAAAAAAGAATTATTTCTAAATTGGACAGAGCAATTCTACAATGATATATGGTGTGTTTTACTCGAGCTGTATTTTCAAAGTTAAAATTGTAGTTAATTTTGTATTATCTGTATGTTTCTTACAGTCTAGAAAAAAGCAATACAGAATCTAATGGTTGCACATGTGCATTTGTGAATACTGCCATTCAGGTTAACTATGGTTATATAGAGAGAAACAATTATTTTAAAAATGAAAAAGTTTCATAAAGTGCTAATGTTTCTTATTATGAGCTCCCTTCTCAGTACCCTTGTTACCAAGCATTCAAAAAATGAATATACCAGGTTATATGGGAGAGATAGTGGTTTGTGAGTAGTTTTAATAAAGGTAGAAGTAAAGTCACTGTCATGCAGCCAAATTTGTATTTGGCCAAGTTGTTTTATGTCAGTTCTGGTTCTTTAGTTGTCCTTCCATTCTAGGATTTTCCTTTTTTCCCTTTTAACCTTTATTGCTTCAGCATCTGTTACTTGAAGCCCATCTAATCACTCAGATATTCTCTGAGCTCTTCTTACTATTGGTAATACGCACTGAATTTAAGATAAGGAGATGGAAAGAAATTCTCTTCTCTCATTTTGTCTTGTTTTCATGACTCAAAAACTTATATTTATGCCTTTTTTTGAGGTAGACTAGAAGACCTTGAGAAACATCAGTCATCAGATTTTTTGCATGAAATAACTCTTGTGTATCGTGAGAATTTCTTTAGAACTGACACTGAGTCATAGTTTAAAAAACAAGAGAGTAACCACTTGTTATCTCAATTTCTCTATTGGTAAAAATTATTTATAAATAAAAAAACTCTTATTTAAAGAAAAAAATACACAAATACATAAAGAATATTTGAGTGGTTTTCAAGCATAAGTTGATACCTATCAGCAAGAAACAAAAAAATCAATATGATGAGGTCAGAAGTCAATGGCTAAAGATGCAACATACAATATATTTCAGTTTCCTACAAGGTGAACAATCTAATTTTCAAAAGGCTGTTTTTCANGTCAGAAGTCAATGGCTAAAGATGCAACATACAATATATTTCAGTTTCCTACAAGGTGAACAATCTAATTTTCAAAAGGCTGTTTTTCAATTTTTAACTCTATTTTTTCCCATTGAAATATTACTTAGTGTTCTATGCTGTAATACTACACAACATTTCATTTAGGATATTTAAGTAAATAGTTTAACATACATGATTGGACTATAAATGCTTTGGAGCAGGTAAGACATTCTTAGTAAGATAACTCAAGATTTTTGAGCCCAGTTTCTTTGGAAATCTGAAAGAACAAAAAAAGAAACAATTTACCTAACAGTCTGATAACGCTGCAGAACAAAACCATACAATAGGCAGTGAAAAGATTAGTAACTGATTTCTGCATCTCTTTAATATAAGAGGGTCAGATAAGTGAGGTTGACTTGGTGGTTTAGTAGCTGTACTTTAATGTTTAGATACCTTCATAAAAGTTAGGCTTCTAATGTTCCTAAGAATAATAAACACAAGAACAATTTTTTAATCTGTGTTCTTTAAGTTAAAAAATGAGCAACATCATATCCATATTTACAAAATCTCTTTTTTTCGTCACCCAGGAAACGAATATCTCCCATTCTGACTAAGTTCTTGATAATAATTGCTGTAGTCTTGATGGTTATACCTACATTTTGGTTTTCTTTTTCTGTTTTATTTTAAACACAACCAGATAGTTAGCAATAGAGAGATTGTGTGAGGGAGAAGTTTGTAGTCAGATGGAGGCAATTAATTAAGTTTTCCATATACATCACACTTTCCATCACACTTTCCATATAAATGAACACTTTCATTTCAAAACAGTTTTCATGACTAATATTTTAGGACAATAAATGTCACCTTAATTCTGTAATATGTGAAAATGCACCTCCAGAGGTATAATTCTTAAAATGTAAGAGGGTTTTCTGGCTCAGAGTGTAAAGTAATCTTTAAGTTCTTTCTTTCTTACTGTTCTTCTTTAATATAAGTAGATTTCCAGATTTGTTCCAGGCATGTATATATTCATATGCGTGTGCTAATACATGTAACTCAGCTAATTTCAATAATATTAAGTTATTTTAATTCAATATTTAATTCATTGGCAACCTTAACTTTTGGCATGTAACGCCAGAAAAGCTTAATTGACTGTGTTCATTTTAAAATACTGACATTTTTCATTACAGCACCCTGGCATTACATTGGCAAAGATACTTTATGTATTGAAATTCTATACAAATTACATGCAAAATGTAGTTCTTTCATATGTCAATATGCTGCCTATGGCTGTAATTATACAATGTGCACACATCA
>VWYI01020256.1:0-87206 GCA_013399455.1 Anthoscopus minutus
TTTATATTTATAATATAGATATTATATCTATATATTTAATCTATATAATTATGCTCTGACTGATGTCATACTTAACCAATATGGAAATTTATGACATATGAATGGTATGAAGCATATAAATGGTGATTGAGTGGTGAATGTGACTTATGAATATAAAATATATCAGCCTTCACTGGACTCAGAGAATGCAAAATGCAAGAGATAGTCCCTGCCTTACAAATCTATTAAAATAAGTACAAAAAGGCAAAACACCTGATGTGAGGATGAAATAAAAAAAAGATAAAGGTGAGCTCATTACTGTGAGCAGCAGCAGCAGTAGTCTTAGACCTGCAGGACATTTACCTTGCTAGAGAAAAAAGTCAGAAAATGTAATGCTGAAAATGAGAGTGAGGGATATATCTCCTAACCAGAGCCTTTCCTGACACTTATAATTAGGTTGCAAATATCCAGCATATGATGCCTTTATAATTTCTGTTTCCATGAATTCCTGTTTGTAAACCAAATTAAAGCTGCCAAGACAGCTAAGCAGTATGTGCTATAATTTGAAAAATGCATTAGTACTAAGCAGAAGATTTCATTTTAAATCACATGACAACATGGAAGTAATTAGAAGTCTTCATGTTCACTGGACCTACAACTAACTGTGGTATTTGCATAAAAAGAGATGCTGGATAAACGTTGATATGCAATTTTCTTTTGTAGAATGTATTCACATGCTAAATTTCAAACTATCCAGCAGTACAGCCACAGAGAAACCTTATTGTTCTGGATATTTACTAACACAAATAATTGATTTCTCTCAACATTAACTTCTGTCTTATCTGCACTGATTATCCTAAGAAATATATTTATCACAAGAACTTGAAAACAATGGCTTATTTTCTTTCATCTTACATGGAAAAGCTAATGTTGATTGGAAATGTCTGTAGCATAGTTAAGAATATGTATTTGCTTCTAGCTATAGTACAGCAAGTGTTCACCAGCCTGACCAGCAGCAGGAATTCGTGGTGCTCCAATTAGCAGGGTTCCATGGTATTTATTGCTCCCATTAGTGCAGCATGACAAACCAGGGCATGGCATTTAAATAGCTCGCCTAATGATAGGCAATATGTTTGCAGCAAAATCAGATAAGCATTGAGGAGTCAGAAACTCCTGGCTCTGAGTTTCATCCACGAGATTGCACTGCAAATTTCCAGATGTCATTGAATTTCAGACACTCACAGACAGACTCATAAAGGATTTCTGATGTATAGATATTTACATGGCTGGATAGGAATGCTGTGGGATTCACTCAAAAAACAAAGGAGCTTGGGGCTATGCATGTTGGGGCATCTAACTTGCTTTACACATTCAGCTGTATTCACCAAAGTTTATTTGGAAAGCCAAAAAGCCATGGTCCACATTGTTCAAGAAAAAAAATTACAGTGTATGGGTTAGTCTTCATAATGAAATATGACACCTTCCTCAGAAATTTAAGTTCTGTAGATTTTAATCTGTAAAATATGAAATATTTTAAATCTGTGTAACATCACAATAAATTTTCATATCAATGCAGAGTTTCTGGACATTTGTGGGCTCACATTTGTCATTATGGTGTTTCAAATGACAATAGGCAATCTAGCAAGTACTGGAGAAACAACCATTACATTGAGGGGCATGGGATCACTGTTACCCAATCAGGCATGCTGACAACAACAGGTCACAATGGGTTTATTTTAATGTGGATTTTTTAGATGTGTGAGTGTGGATTCCTATTCACCATGCCCTGAGCTGCTTGCTTCCCAAGCCTGTATGGACAGGAGTGAGGCTGCAGCCAGCACCCATTGTGCATTTTCTTCTCCCCATATGGAATTCCAGTCGGCTGGCTGCATGGTTAAAATCTGAAGGAGGATTATTTAGAGAGTTCAGTTTCAAGGGTGATCTCAAACCCAAGTTAAATGACAGTACAAATATATCAGCTAGAACATTTCATTTCAGCCCAAGGTTTTTAAAAGCTTGTTACTTTCATGTTATCATCAGAGAAAATGTCTGATGGAGACGTGAGATAGAACTCAAAATATACAAGGCTGACCAAAATGACTGGTGGAAATTCCAGTCTTTCATAATACTGACCCACAGGTATTTTAATCAGATGTCAGGGAGCAGAAGACATTCTGACTTTGTTTGAAATAAAGTAAAACTATTTATTAAGGATTCTTTCAATATAAGATGAATTTAAATTCTTCTCCAAGTTGCATGTGCATTAAACACTTAATATTTCAAACACACAAATTCAGCAAAAATTTCAAGCAATACATTTTAGTAATTACAGCCAAGATTGTGAACAGGTTCATAACCAATGGAACATAAAGTATCTAACAGACAATTCAATTTATAGGCCTGTTGTAAGCCAAGCCTATATTTAAGTTTTATTGTGATAAATAGTGCTCCAGAGGATGATACATCTGCACAGAGGTGGAGTTTAATTTGGGAGATTAACAGTGTTGAAGAATTAGACTTCAAGAATTTTCTGTGTGCTGGAGTTTTTTACATAGGCTATTGATCAAGCAAGAGGAATTATTTCTCAAACTATGCAGGTTACTCCACTTTGCTTGAAATATAAAATGGATAAAATATAAGCTGGAACGTCTGCAAGGTCTTAATTCCACCGAGTTTAGTACCTAATGACTATTAAAGGTAATTTTTCTGACAACAAAATTCAGTTTTAATTGAAAGGAACACACTCTCTAAACATAAAAAACATCTTACTCACAGAGATAACGAGAAAATCACTGTAAATTTTCAGTGCCACAAAGAGAAGAAACATTCTACCTGTAGATAAGGTGTCTGCCTGTTGTGAAAAAACGATGTATTTCCATGTAGAGCTGTAAGCTTACTCCAAGTTTTCCATGTGCTGCAAGCAATGTAAAGCTTTTCACAGAATCACAGAATCACAAAATCAATCAGGTTGAAAAAGACCTCTGAGATCAGTGAGTCCAGCCTTTGACCAAACACCACCTTGTCAACAAGACCATGGCACTGAGTGCCACGTGCAGTCTTTCCTTAAACCCTCCAGGGACAGTGACACCATCACCTCTCTGGGCAGTCCATTCCAATGTTTGATATCTTTTCTGTGAAGAAATTCCTCTATTCTACAGCAAATGCTTCCAGTGATGCTGTCAGCACACTTTATCTCCATGGGCACTGTTGAAATCTGGGCAATCTCAACATCAACTCCTGGTGCAGGGATCCATTACTGAGCTTCCTCCATGCAACACCTGTCACTCAACTTTGGCCTTTGGTATACAACTTTGCTTCTCCTGCCTTAATTCCTGACAAGCTTTACATGCTTGGACTTTTTTTAGCAAGATCTTTCCCCAGGATGAATCTTCAGTTAGTAGAAAGTTATGCAGGGCATCTGTTGGCATCACATGGAAACGAGCTGTTGGCAGGATGTTGCAAATTATTGACAGCTTGTCAAGTGGCCAAAGAACTCCTGGCAAATATCCTATCTCAGCATTTGAGAACAAGATGCAGAACCCTATCAGTTGTTCTCTTCACCCTAGCAATTGCCTGTATGTCCCCAAATTGACTATGAAAACACACTTGAAGTCTGAATATTTCATCAGTGGATTTATAGACCATAACAGTCTTTTAGAATTTGTGAAAAATTGCCATGCATATAGAGGGTGTACATGGCAATGTACAAAGGTAGCAGCATCATTGCATCCAACAGGATGGTGGTTAACCAGAAGCCCTGTTCTCTCTCTCCTGAGACGACATCTATTTACTCATCAGCTCTCAGAAGTTCAGCTCTCAGAAGAGGTAGGTTTTTTGATAAAAGTTCACCATAGAAAGTAAAAGGTAATAACACTACAATTAAAAAAGCCCGCTTTAAACCCACACTACACAAATATAATATCCTTTTCCAAACATTAATAAAATGAAACACAGGCAGGAAAGAACACGTGACTGTTTTGCAAGGCCACTTTCTGTGACTATAGAAAAAGTGGCCAGTAATTCATCTAAAATCACACAAGCTTTAAGTAATGAGAAGGAAGGTGCAACTCTTCTACCTTTTTGTTATAGCAAAGAATGATTTCTCAAGTACAAAATAGGCTGCCTGAACTTAAAAATAAAGAATGTTTCCCAGACATTTGAAAGAATATTTAAAAGGTTTACAAAAAACCTCTACAACCATAGAAATATCTTCGTAAAAATTCACTAGAATTAGAGATTGTACAAACTTAAAACCAAGACAAACATTTCTCAAGGCCAAAGTTAGATGCTAAAATTCATTTGTTACAGCTTTTTTGATATGGGGTAGGCTGTTCACAGAAAAGCTCTTGATAAACAGGAATGTATCCATCCTCAGGACACTACCAATTTACTATGCCATTTTCTTACATAAATAGGAAGATTTTTGATTTTAGAATATCAGAGAGAGGCAGTAACATTGATTTTTCTATCTACACAGGAAAATAATTTCTAAGTTTTTCATGAAGAACGAAAGTGATTTTTTTTCCCCTGATTTCAGGGAGAAAAAGGCTTAGAAACTCCAATTATTTACAACATGTTTCAGGTTCATTACGGAGACTTTTTGTCATAATAATCACATGATTGGCTGGAGATGCATAGCATGTTACCTATATTTTAAAGATATGGAGATAAAGCAATTTTTTGGTCCACACAGAGTTCTACATATACAAAAATTTTTCTACTTCACACAACAATAATCCAATATCTATTTAATATATAAGGTAAGAATAACTTTCCTACTCTCCACTGTTAAAATACCTTTCAAAATGTTACAACAATCAGCTGGAAAACAGGATGAGACTGGTTCAGAAGAAGCACATATGCAAGTATCCATTGATGCCAAAGGGGTACACTGGAACATGTTCAATTTGTTGCCAATCAGGACTTGCAGAACTGTCCCTGGGCATCTCAGGCTGTTTGTTAACTGTGCAGGACTTTGTGTTCATTTTTGCTGAAGTTCAGGATGCTCCAGTCAAGCTCCCTGTGAATGACTGTCTTTCTCTTCAAATGTATCAATAACAAGAATTTTCTCATCCATCTCAGTTCTGTGGCATCTATAAACCTGGGGAATGTGCAAGGGAGATGGTGAAGATATTCAACAGGATTGCTCCTGAAGATATTGATGCATGAAAACAGACACGTGTAACAGACTGCCATTGGCCACAGCTCTCCGAGTCCAGCAGCCCAGCCATGTTTTCCACATACCTTATAAACTACCCAATTCAGCTCTCATACCTCATATTGATTGTTAGCAGGAGTGTTTGGCTTGAAACTCAGCCATTTTTGAGCTACCACAAAACCTATCCCTGTCCTCTCTTGCAGTGAACCAGCTATGACTAAGTTAATAAGGGTGTTCAGTCATGATTCTCCCTCTGGTTCACTTTTTTTATTTTTGTAGCTCAGAACACACAAACATCATCCATAGTCTTCCTAGGGATAGAGGTGAGGATGACCAGTATGTATTTTCCCAGGTTTTCCTCATATTTTTCAAAGATGGGAATGGTGTTTGCTTTGTTTTCCCAGTTGCTGGAAACCTATCAAATCTTCACACATTTTCGAGGCCTAACAGACTATAGCTTTACTGTGTCATCTCAGAAATGCCTCATCTTTTGATCCCATGGACTTGTGTGTGTCCAGCTGACCAAAATGGTCACCAATTTGACTTCCCTCTGAAGTGGATAGTACTTCTTTCTCCAGGAAGAACATACTATGCCGAGAAGGATTAGGGCAAAGGAAACACTAGCACCTGAGCCTTTTCTGTGTTCTTTGTTCCTCCCATCCATGCCCAGATGAAATTTTTTCTTATTTGTCCTTGGTTGTCTATTCCATTTCCATAAGCTTGCTTTCTGCTTTTGGGCCCATGAGGAATCTGTTGAGCCATGTTGGCCTCCTGTGGAAACTGCCTGTCTGCTTATCCATTTAATCAGACTGTTATACCTTGAGGAGATTTTCCTTAACCATCTGTCTCTTGCTTCCTTTGCCCTGTCAAACAGCCTCTTAAGGGATCCTGCCTACCAAGGTCCCAAAGTAGCCAAGATTGTCCCCCTGAAACCTGGTGTCTTTGCTGCTCGTCTTCTTTATTTCCCTAGGTGCTTAAATTCAGCTTATGGTCACTGCAGCCAGAGCTGACAATGACTGTCATTGGTTGGAGAATGAGTTTTTCATTGTTTATGAGTAACAGGATTTGCAGAACATCCTTCTCTGTCAGTCTGTCTCACAGCTACACAAAATAATGATCATTTATGCCCTGCTTTGTTGCTCTCCTAGCAGATGTTGGAGTGATTAGAGTCCCCCATGATAACCAGAGCTTTCAACTGACAGGATCCTTTAAGTTATTAAAGGTTTTTCCACCTTCTTCCCTTATTACTTGTGCAATCTGTAGCAATCCCCCAGGTCTCATCTTCACAGGCTGTCTTTCTCAAAGAGCATCTATTATCTCTTACAGTGGCCCAGTTTTGAGCTACCTACCACATCTTCATGATCCTAATTGTCCCATTCTATGTTTCACAGGATAACTTATCCCTCTCCCTATCTCTTTCCCAGGAAGCACACATTAATTTTTATGCACTTAAGATAGGATCCTTTTTTGCTCAGATCTCTTGTGAGAGCATAGAAACCTCTCATATAGGCACCTTACCTCATACCTTATTTCTCCCCTTAAAAGTCAAGGAGAGAAATTTCTTACAGAAGCTAACAAGGATAGCAAGAATCATTGCACTGCTTCTGTACCAGATTCATCCCATTTCTCCATGGCAGACCTTCCATGCCCCTTGAAAAGCAAGTTCCCATGGTCATGGAAAAGGACTGCCTGAGAGCAAAATCAATGCCAGCAGCAGAGAGCAATCTTCAGGCTGTGTGTTCTGGTGTTCCCTCCTGGCTGCCAGGCTCCACCAGCACACAGCTCTTCAGTGAGTAACTGAAACCTGTCAATCCAGAAAGAGAGGCGTGTGATGTGAGTGTGGGCACTATAGCAACTGACAAATTAAAAAACTACCTCACAAATAATTGGATTTTCAGATAGTGAAGAGCAACATTTTAAGTTACCAAAACAAATGGCTTCTGCTTTTGCTGTGGCTTCATTAATTATTAGTCCTGGACAGTAGGAGCGGTTCTGTAATGTGAAAATTTGGGGTTCTGCATATATCCACTTGAAACATGTTTGAGGGGCTTTATTTTAGAGGGACTAAATTAGCACCTGAAGTCAATTAGGTAGCTGTGGTACATGTTTTAAATTAATTTTCTGCCAAGAGGAATGCAGTTTTTCCTATCAGATACTTGAGTTCTGTAAGCCAATTTGCTTAAATATGCACCTGTTGAATCCAAAATACTTATGCAAATTCATCCACAAAATGCTTTAAATTCTTTCTTACAGAGAATTTACTTCTTATTTCCTACATGGTGAACCATATCATTTTATGTTCAATGCTACAGGCAATAAAATGTTTACAGTTTTATAGTTTTTGCATAATTGTATCATAACTTTTTTATTTCCTTTCATGTTAACTATGGGAAAAGTCCTTAGACAATACTTTCACACAATTTTCTTCAAACTATTGTCAAAGAACAAAAGAAAATCATACCCAAAAACTTGTATTTTGGTTGAAACCAATAAAACAATTTATACCAATTCTGTGATTCTGATTTAGATCCAGACTAACATCTCACAAAAAATTCATATAGAAAGAGAAAAAAAACATTATAGGAGTCATTCTTCAAACAAATCTTAAGTGGAATAACTTCAGTGGAATAACTTTCCTTCAAGGAAAATAGTTCCAGTTACAGACTGGGAAGGGTACAAATTTGTTTACTCAGCTTTTGATTACTGAATTCAGCCATGACAGATTTATTTCAAGACTGTTTTTCGTTTTAAAGAAGAATTTTAAAAGCTCAAAGTCATGTGAAAAAATAAATGTAAGCACAGCAAAATTTTAAACATACTTCTGTTTTAGGAAGTTGTGTTACTGGAGAGTTTCAGGCTGGGGTTTCAGGTATGTCTCTCAAGGCCCTACTGAACACTAGAAACTTTTCTTCTTTTTCAAGACCACAATAAAATACTGGAAAACAGTTGTGTTTTCTTTGATTAGCACAGGACCAGCTGTCCACTTAACTCAGGCAAGCACTTGTTGAATATCATGGAGGATGTTCTGGCTCCTTGAGAAAGTTATTAGATTCGTCACCCTTTAACATGGAATGCCTATTTGTTGCTTTTAAGCATTTTTAAGGTGTGTTAAATCATACCTAACTCAAACTAGATTTGCTTGGTTACTTGTTAAGGCTTTTTGTAGATTTTTTTTCTGTTTGCTGCTAACACCTATGCAATCATCTATAATTTCTTTCTAATGGTTATTGTTCTTCACCTCTACTTTATTCATACTTTATTCCCATAATAAAGGTACTCATTCACCCTCTTTAAAATATTCAGCATGAGCTGGGCTCATGTTTGATATTTTAGCGGTAGTGAGCCTCGGCTTTTATAATACTCCCCAATTTTCTTATTAAATTTTTGCATAGAATCAGATTGTACTCAAAGTAGCTCTTTTTTGTTGAAAAATTACACTATCATAATTTTTTTTAGTCTAATACAACACAATCATCTTGCCCAAGCCTAATGAAATCCCTGTAATCTACAATTTATAACTTGCATAACATGTTTATTCCTGGTTACATAACTTCAAATTGAAGACTTTGCATACTAAAAATACAATACAATTCTTGTGTAACTCATCTTAAAGTAACAATTTAAGGTGGTGAAAACCTTTTAATTCTGGAATAAGACGGCCAGGCACTACAGCTTGTATCTGAGATCTCAGGTATCCTCTTCAAAAAGTTTCACCTGTGATGCTTTGGATGCTGAGATGGGAAGTAATTTCCTGAAGTATTCCCCGTTTCCTACTGCTGAGTTCTGTGTGGCCATCTGAGATAGTGTGCAGAGTGCCTGCTCTTTGCCCAGAAGGCTGCTGCTGCTGCAGTGCAGCTGAATCAGCAAGGCTGGGGCAGCAGTTGTGCCCTGAGGGACAGGCAGAGGAACAGGAACAGAGAGGGACCCCTCTTCCCACCTGCTGCCAGTGCTCCCATCGCTCTCCTCCACACCACTGTGCCCTCCTCGCTCAGCAAGCCTGCATGTAGCACACAGGGCAGAGAGTGTGCTTGAACATTGGGGAATTCAGAGCAGCAGTCTCACACCAGTGCTTCAGCAATCTGCTCTGCATGGAAATATGTATATCAGGACATCATTTCTTAGTGGTAATTGTCAGCAGCCCAAGGCAACAAATTAGAAATGGCTCTGATGAGGCCTGGTGGAAGGGAAGAAGCAGAGAGATTATTAGATGTGGAGATTTTGCAGTAAAATCAGCGTGAGGACATCTAAGCAATAGGACAAATTCCAGAAAACCTCAGAAGAAGATACACTCAGGCTGGAGAAAGGGATAGGAAAGGACTGAATTAGTGGCATAGCTAGGAAATTTAAAATTTTAACTCTTTCATGCAATTGGGGAAGTATGTGATTGTTTTACACTCTATACATACCTTTATTCTACTTTTTTGCTGGTCAGGCAGTATTTCAGGAAGCCTGACAAGGACACAGTGCACAGTAGGAAAATAACTTATGGGACATTTGGGCTCAGCTGTTTTTTAGAGTATCTGAATCTTACGTAGACAGAGCATCAATAATATATTACTGTCATAAACCACTTATGAACCATGAATGGGAAGTCTTCCTGCATTCACTGTCTGCCAGTTTTATCTGCTGATTGTTATGCAAGTCTATAAGATATTGATTTATTTGCCTTTACAAAACATAAAAGAAGATTAATATGAATACTTCATTATTCAATTTTTGTGCCATGGTAATTTTTTTCTCAAGTACTCTGCTATTTGGAAAGGTAAAGTAGACCAACAAAGGCAACCATGATCCCTTCTTTCTATGCAAGGAATTTTAGGTCCAGAAGCCTAAAACATTATCTGGCATTGAGTAAAACAAAATACAGCAAAACATAGCATAATTATTGAAGAAAAATGGGAAAAATTACCTATAAGAGGAACATGTAATGGGGTTAGACATCAGTCTCTGAGTCCTAAGGTTTGCATGGCACAATAGGCAAAGACAAGTGGGTGCCCTTCTCCCAGAGAAGTGGCCCTTCCTCAGATTGTTTATTCCAAGCTGTCCAGCTTCTAGCTGGCCTGTGTAAATATAGCCTCCACCAGTACTTCTGTTCCCCTACATCTTGTAGAGAAATAAACAATAGGCACAGGTTTATTTTCAAATGAGGTGTACATTTCCATTTGTTATTAGAAGTCAATTTTCAGTTAACTTTAAATATCATCAGGTAAAAAACAGTCTGTAAGCCTTTATCTTGTTTATCCTTTTATCCATTTTGGGAAAACTCCACAGTTTTGCTACATAAATTCCTAAGATATCTTGGAGACTCTGTAAACTTTGATCATAACATGGTAGAACCTTATATTCTATTATAAATCTATTTATATCTATATAAAGCTTTTCTACAGGGCTTTTTCTACAATGAGTCCACAATCCTATAGATAAATTGCCATGCTACAGCACGGGAGGCCTGCTTCAGGTTAACAAATGACAAATACCTTTGATGGCATTTAATAAGTGTTGACTTTTGTTAGCAGATTGAGAAGTATTTCTCACCATGAAGTCTAACCTCTCTGCATTTTAACAGCTGGGATAGTTTTACTGTTGGCATATAAAAGCAAACTGCTTAAATACTTTTTTAAGCTTATCATCAGTTACAAACTGTACTTTATTTCCATGCATTGTTTCAGATCATCTCTGGTATGTACAAAGTTTCAGCAGGCTGTATTAGGACATTAATGGCAACTGTCCATCCATGGCTCACAACATTTCTACTGAAGATGCTCATGAGGAGGAGGGATGAGAACTGATATCTGCTCTGTGGTGCCAGTAACAAGACTCATGGGATGGCCTAAAGCTGTGTCAGGGGAAGTTTAGGTTGGAATGTTATCTTCCCCCAGAGGGTGGCTGGGCACTGGAACAGGCTCCCCAGGGAAGTGGTCACAGCACCAAGCCTGGCAGAGTTCAAAAAGTGTTTGCACACTGCTGTCAGACACATAGTGTGACTCTTGGGGATGTTCTGTGCAGGGCTAGGAGCTGGGCTTGATGACCCTTGAGGGTGCCTTCCAACTCAGGATATCCTGTGATTCTCTGATTCTGTGATTCTGTGACAAAGTGGGATCATCTTAATCTGTTTGGCTGCCAATTGCAGAGTTGAAGGAGAAAAAGTCTTAGTAAAAAGTTTTTTGTATCCATGTGAATAGTTTTAAGTCAGTATTGAGAATTAGATCTTTTAATAAAAAACACTTTTTGGCTATTTTTAGACTGTCACTATAACTCAAACTGCTGCAGTAACAGTATTTAGAACTTTAACAGAGACAAACTAGATCCAGATTTTAAGAGAATCCATAGAATGCCGTTAATGTCAATTGTGTCATCACAAGGCTTCATTTTTACGGGTCTGTATGGCCTTTAATGTGTTGGCACTACCTCATTAAAACAATATTACTTGCTATTAGCAGGAGTTTTGTAGTTGCAGTGAAGTGAATACAGACCCATTAAAATATACGAGTTGCACATTAACACATGCTGGGGCTTACTAGTTTCCTTCTACATTTAGCTAAATATCTGCTGAACAGAACACAACAGATGCAGGAAGATATTCTTAACTACAGACATAAGGAATTAATTTTATGAAACACTTTTTTCCATTTTTTTTGTGCTTTCAGTTTGACTACAACTTCATGATTCTTGCTGCTTTAAAAGGCATTTTAATTGTCATATTTTACTTTGTCAATAAATAGCCTCTAAGATATTTATTTTCATGTTTAAATATTAAATAAATCTGGCCTCTTTTCCACAAGAATTTTGTGTTTTATCCATTCTATTTCCTTTTTAGAAGCATCCATTCTTCTCCAGACTTTTGAAATGTCATCTTGCAGAAAGGAAGGTGGAGCAGGCTACCACAATATAATTAACAATCTTAATCTCTAGACTCTGAATTAAAAAGTGAGTTTCTTGTTCTCCTTCCTCTGTGTCCAGAAAAAAAACCAACAAACTTCAGGGAAGAATCAGAGATGTAAGCTCTGAATTCAAGTTTCTGCTATCTCAGCCTGGGCAAGATACACACCAAGATGCAATACTTGAAAACTGTACTTCCCTTGGTATAGTCCAACAGCTACACTGTGTATTGTCTCCACAGGACGGGTTCTGTAGATGCTCCATAATTCCAGCATCACAAAATGGGTCAGGTCAGAAGGGACAGCACAGGATGGTGTCCAGACAGCTCTTGGATACCTCCAGTGAGGGAGACTCCACAACCTTTCTGGGCAACCTGTTCCAGTGCTCAGTCACCTGAAGCTCTTAAGTAAAGAAGCTTTTCCCCATTTTCAGGTGGAATTTCCTGTGCCTCAGTTTCTGCTTGTTGCCTCTTGTCCCATGGCTTGTCAGCACTGAGCAGAGCCTGGCTCCACCCTCTTAGCACCCTCCCTTCAGATACTCATAGACATTTAAGAGGTCCCCTCTCAGTCATCTTTTCTCAAGACTGAGCAGGCACAGCTCGCTCATCCTCACAAGAAAAATGCTCCTGTCTCCTATCAATCTTTGTAGCCCTCTGTTCGACCTGCCCCAGAAGCTCCATGTCTCTCGTGTGGTGAGGAGCCCAGAACTGGACACAGCACTCCTGATGTGGCCTAACTAGGGCCAAGTAGAGGGGCAGGATCACCTCCTTTGACCTGCTGACAATACTTTTTCTAATGCACCCCAGGATGCCATTGTCCTTTTTGGCCCCAAGCACACTCTGCTGGTTCATGGACAGCTTGTTGTCCACTAGAACCCCCAAGTCGTTCCCTATGGAGGTTTTACAGCAGGTCAGCTCCAGTCCTGTACTGGTTCTGGGGGTTTTTCCTTCCTAGGCGCAGGACCATGCATTTGCCTTTGATGAATTTCAGGTCTCTGCCCATCTCTCCAATCTGTTGAGGTCCTTCTGAAGGACAGCACAGCACCCTGGGGTATCAGCCACTCCTCCCAGCTTTGCATCCCAACACATTCTCCTTGTGTGTTGCATATAGAGCCTAGATGTTGCTCAGTTATGGATTTTGGAGACAGTCATGGTTGGACGCTGTCACTCCAGTTTGGTGGTACATAGGTTTCCTTTGCAGTCTTCAGGCATAAGCATTACAGCGCTGCTCACTTCAACTCAAAACTCATACTTTCACTTATTACAGCTCAATTCTTCAGTTAGGCTATCCCAGAAGTATTTCTGGGGTTTTTAATATTCAAATGACCACTTGCTAATCACTCCTAACTTAATGCCTTAAATGATTGCTCTCCCTGGTCTAGGTAAATATGAATTTCAGTATTCATACAGATGAAGAAACTCTAATAGCAAGAGTCTCTGCCTAAACCAAACTTATTTCCATGTGCTAAGATCACCTTGCTGGGAAAAGAGAGACTATGATTTGAGGTCTCCCTTTCCCCTAAGATAAAGGATCTACAAGAATGGTTGATGGAGGTCCTGGTCTGATGATCCTATCAAGAGTCAAGTATGGCCTAATGCTCCAAGCACCATAGCAATGGCATGGCTTCATGTTCTGCATGTGCCCAACAGTAAAAAGATTGTAGTATCAAGGGGCAGATGAAGGGAGGGCTACAAAAGAAAGTATAGTACTATCCTTTCCTTATTACCTCCTCTAAACTGCCTATTAGAAAGTAACAGAATATTTCATTCCTTTTCTTTAACTCCTAGGTGTGTGCTGAATAGTTCTTATGATTTCTAATCTTCCCTTTGCTGGAGTTTAGATCCAGGATGGTGGAGCACTCCTACAAAACACTCCTTCTGTTAAGGTTTTAGTGGTCTTACGTACATTGACTTTGCACTTATGCTAATGTTCTCTGTCTCTTTTGCCACTTGTTATTTTCAGTGGATATCTATGTCTCTTTATCTTTTGCCCAGAACATAGGCAACAGATGCAGATTCTCATTTATTTCAAGCAGGCCACAGCTCAGTCACTTTCTGTACCATTGGCTAGTTACCCCTAATCCCTTCAGTGCTTTCTTTTGTCCTGCTATTTCACAGAACAGTTGATATACTGTAAATTGCTTTCTGTCTCCTTTTCCATTAAGCTACCATCTGTTATGCATTATCCTCAAATGTTATTTGCAGTTCAACAAACTTCCACTAAAAAAATATGGGCAATTTCCCCTAATTTTCTTCTTCACTTTAGAGTTGGCTCTGTGTAAAGCATATGTGCAGCTGTTCAATGCTTGTTCAGAGGTTGATCTGCTACCTCAAGGCTTTATCTTCCATTTATTTCATCTGTCACTCAGTTTCATAAATGTTTGCTTCTCTTTTTCTGTCTAGGATGAAAGGGTGAGGAATAAGTGTGCCTGCAGTCTCTCTGCAAGGATCTGCAACCTCATCCAGTCTCTACTATTGCAATCAAGTCAGATATCAAGGTAGGCACCCTTTCAATTTGTGCTGTGAACTCACTTGCCCACTCAGTTACTTTAGTGAAACACGACAAGCTGCCAGGTGAAATGTATTTCTGTGTTTTTACATTTGCTTCAACAGAACATTTTCTTTCCTCGCCTGTGTGACTTTTTATTTGGTCCTGAACTGTAGCACACAGTGATTTTCCTGTAATGTTTCAGAAATCCAGCCTGAAGGTTTTCATTTTGCCACTGCTAACTAAATGCTATGGGGAAACACATGGCCATGGCTTTCCTCCTGCTGAGGGGGGCAAATGTGGCTGTCTGTTCAACAGTGTCCAGCAGTGCTTCTGCAGCCAGCCAGACCACAGACAGCACCAGCACTGCCACCCTCCCTAGCTGCTATTACCCTTCATACTAAACAGAAGATCGCTATTTCAGCCTTGCAAATTCCTGTTTACAAGTGGTAAAGCTTCCAGAATCTGTCCAGAAGCTTATTCCTTAGACCAAGATATTTTTCTGTGAGTTATTTGTATCTCTGCATTGCAGATGGTACACAATTTGTTCACTGATCTCACTCACAAGAACAACTTTCTTTCCCCCTCTTAATTATGTATAGCTTTTTCCTCTAGGATTTTTACCAGTAGCCTGGATCCCAAAGGTTTCCTTACCTGTCACTTCACCTTCATAATTTTTCCCTAAGTGTTTTATGCCTGATTGATTGCCCTTTGGTATGAGCATCTTTTGCTTGACAGCAAGGATACAACTTCCTCCCAGAGGTGATCCTTCAGACCTACAGTCCTAGTGGAGTTCAAGGGCACTATGTCAGGTAGGGTCAGGTTCGCCCTTCTGTGCACTGAAGGCAGATTTGGGAACAAGCAAGAGAAACTCAGGTTGTCTCTTTCCTTTGGGAACTTGGGTACTGCCAAATCCATCCTTCTAAAATACTTATTGGAAGAAAACTTTTAACTTCTGCAGTTTATTTTCCTCTTGGCGTCGTTCCTATGTTCTGAGCATGGGAAATGTATTTATTCTACATTTACAAGGTGCTATATCGATGTGCCCCTGCTTTCTGTTGCTATATTATGATTATGTCAGAAATGTGTTCCTTGCCTTCTTGAAGATAAGTATGTTATGAAAAATTTTACAAAACCAGTGATACAGATGGCAAAGTCTATATGATAGAAGAAAGGAAAAGCTTTACAACTTCTTTCCAGTTATTTCCACAGACAAATGTTGTTGACAAAATTCTAAAAATTTCAACTGCTCTTAACACTTTTTATTATAAAGTGTGCTCTCTTAGAATAATGGTATTACAGTAAATAATAAAATAGATAATATGAAAGTGAATAACATTGGGACACTTGTTATTTTGTATTAGTTCAGCATTTTTGGAACATCTCTGACATAAATGAAGGAAGTTTAAGAATCTCAAGAGATATGCTGTTAGCAATGAATGAATACTATTTTATAATGCAGAGTTGTCCTAATAAAGAGAACTACAAGTATGGCCTCAGAAGCTGGGATTTCAAGGATAGATTTGAAGCATTGCAAGTTAACATTTTAGATTCCCCCTGCATTACAGTTTGGACAAATTAAAATCCTCACAGATATCCAAATAATCTCTCTCTCTCCTTTAATGGATTTTTTGACGGATTTTATAGAAATGACCCCCCTCCCAAAATTCATAGTGGCATTAGAGAGAAAGAGGCTCTAATAGTGACACTTTCTGGTCCTAGTGGAGCTGATGGCAGAATTTCAGTGTTTTCAGGACATGCTGAAATGGAATATAAATATAGCTGCTTTCAGCAGATTTATTAAAATCCAGCACCTTGATATTTTGAAACTTCTGCTTCTAGGTTACACCACAGAACTTAAAATCTAACTAAAGACTTCACTGCCTTTCTAGTTTCCCCCTTAAGCATGTTCTTCAGTATCTGGGCTGCCTCAGGTTACAGAGATTGTGTGAAGTCACACTTTAAGTGGGTGATATAGAATGCTGTATTTCCCAGGGAGATTGTGGAAATTCACAGTGTTTGGTTCCATGCATATCCGACTGGAGTCAGCCTTTTAAAATGCCATATGTATGCAGTGCATGCCTCGTGTCACTCTTTATTCAACACAAGCATCACCATGCTGACCACTGAACACTGTTTTTATTGGATATTTAAGTCATCAGTCCAAAGAAAAGAGGTCTTTCTGTAACTGTAACAGCAGTGTGCAAGGCAAAATGCAATGTTTTGTTTACTTTTCCTTGAAGGAAAAATATATAGGAAAGCTGGATATTGACTGGCTTTCTACTTCACTGTTATGTGAATCTATTCTGGCTAGGCTAGATTTTTTTCCCCTAAAGTACATATACATATATATTTTTTAATACATTTATATATATATATTTTGTATATTTATATATATTTATACTTATATTTATACTTATATAAAAGAGATTATCTAAACAAAGTTATCTACCAAAGATAAGAAAAAATATCAAAGCAACTTTCTTGAATGGATCCTGCTTTGAGCAAAGGGTTTGGACTGAAGGGACTTAGTTTTTGTTGGAAAATGCAGATTTAAAGATTCCCTGTCACACAAATGGTCCTTAATCCTGATTGCTTTTAAGCTGTGAGCATGTTCACATGAGTGTTTTCTTCAGCTGTGCTGACCTCTGTCCTATCTTCAGTCTGACCTGAGGCAAGAGAAGACTCTCTGGCAAACACTGGTAGGAGCTGGCTTTCAGGGAAGGAGCCTAAATTTCACTGTTTTTTGCAGCTGCAAGCAGAAGAAACCTGCTGCTGGTTTACCCAGGCTGTACACTTCCCAGGAGGTGCACATCTGTGGTTATAACACACTTCACTTCGAAGACTGCACCACTAAACTTATTTATAGAATGGGATTGTCTAGAGGAACAAGACAACCACTGTTCACTTATAGAAGCAACTGAAGGCAACCCATGAGAAAACTCTGATAAAAAATTATTATAATGTTTTATCCATGTACTTTGGTATACTTCAAAAATTTAAAACAACAAATACCAGCTGTTGAAAGCTGCAATCATTGTCCAGACACTAAAAATTTGGAAAAGGGTTGGCTTTCGACTACCTGGTTTTACACACAGCTCATGACTGAGATGCTTTGGTGTAAATTTCTGTTATCTTTGTCAACACAATATATTTACAGTTTGGACACATTTGCCAAACATTTGATTTAGCTGTAAAGGTGAATTTCTGGAAGCATAGTCACAAGGCAAGTGGATGCAATGTCAGTGACTTCAAAGGATGTGTCTCTTATTGTAACAGAATATTATTATGTAGCTCACATTCTTTTCTATATGAAACCTTCTCATGTGTCTTCTGTAATATATAGCAGCTTTAAGTAGAAATTAATTGCTTTTCCCTCTATTTTGAGGCCCATTCACACTCTTTTGTTGAACAAAACAGAAGAAACCCCAGATATTTTGCACATAACATCTAACCCATCTTTTAATCTCCATCTAAAACTTTAGTTGAAGCCATTTCTGCTGGTTACCTTATCATACAATCGTAGAATTGAATCACTGAATCATATAATTACTTTGGTTGGAAAAGTCATTAAAGCTCACTTAGTTCCAACCTCCAGTCGTGGGCAGAGACAACTTCCACTAGACCAGGTTGCTCAAAGCCCCATCCAGCCTCACCCTGAACACTCCCAGAGTTGCGGCACCCATAATTTCTCTGGGCAACCTGTTCTCCCTAGTATCTAACCTAAACCTACTCTCATTTTAAGGTTTTTCACCCTTGATCTGTCACTACATGCCCTTGTAAAAAGTCTCTCTTCATCTTTCTTGTAAACTCCCTTCAGGTACTAAAAGGCCTCAGTTAGGTCACCCCGAAGCCTTCTCTTCTTCAAGCTGAACAATCCTTTCCTCATAGGAGAAGGGCTCCATCCCCCTCATCATCCTGGTGCCCCAGAGGAGCCCATCCTCTGGACTTGCCCCAACAGGCCAATGTCTTTCTTATGCTGAGAACTCCAGAGCTGGCACAGCACTGCACGGAGAGTATCACCAGAGCAGCACAGAGGGGCAGGATCCCCTCCCTCACCCTGCTGGCCACACTGCTTTGGATGTAGCAAGGGCACATTTGGCCTTTCTGGGCTGTGAGTGGCCATTGTTGGGTCATATCCAGTCTCTCATCAACATTTCCAGGTTCTTTTCATCATCCTTCTTATTCCTGAGGGGCTGTAGTTGTGGGAAGTGCTCAGAAAGAAGATATTTTGATTTTGATAATCCTTACCATGGCTGATGACACTTCAGTGTTATGACTCCGTGACCCAGGTCCTGATTTTTGCAGACCAAAGCCTCCCAAAATTCCATTAGAAATTGCAAATTAAGTGCAAGTAGGAACACATGGGAATACAGCAAATGGATTTTTGCTTGCAGTTGAAAGTAAAAAGGTCAGATACGTCATTCATTCAGGCAAAACCATAGAAAAGCAAAGCCCCTCACAAAATGACACCAAATTATACTTAATATTTTAATGCATCAATTTTATTTGCACAGTAGCAAGAGTGTTTCCCAAAGCCAGACAGTTTTTAAGACTATTCTCACACAGATAATTTCCTATCATGAAAGCGACAGTATTTCAAAGAATTTCAGAAACTTCAATCTATTCCAAAGATTTCCAAAAACTGGAAGCTTCAACAATCTCCCGGCCAGGGAAAAGCCCAGTGTTCTTCTGAGTGCTGCAAGGTAGAATTCATTTCTGTTTGCTGAAAGAAGCTGGGTAACAAGAATTTGTACCACTCCCAGGATCACTGTTTTACAAGGAAAATCCAGCTTTCCAAAAGTCTCTGCTGGAACTTAATTAATTAATTTACCTCTGAATCTTCTTCCCTGAGCCATTTGAGGTACTATGAGTGAGTGTCTCGTTAACATGTTTTTCAATCCGAGGAAAAAAAAATCAAATTCCCCTGCTTGACTGTCAACACCTAGAGTGTCATCTAAGGTGACTTTGCCTTTGTTCTTGTACAGGACACTGTAGTTTATGGATTTTGGGTCCTGGTTTTATTGTTTTCTTTGCTGTGTAGAATAGCTCCTTAAAACTTTGCGGCAACGTACCACAACCAGGACGGGGTCCAGTCAGGCTTGTATAGGATCCACAGGGCTTTTCACCGCTCCCAGATTGGAAATGTCCATTTCCAGGCCTTGATTATGTGATATTATAACCCAAAAAAACATTTTTAAAAATCCTCCTCTGCCTTTCCATCTCCCAATTTGGACTTCAGTCTAATGAGAAGGTACCAGATCTGTGGCAGCTCTAGCTGCCTACAGCAAAGGTGAGGGAAAAATTGGTTTCCTTTAGGTTCAAACTCACCACCAGCTCATCTTTTGCCCCATAGGACAGCTTGCTCCTGCACCTTCAAGATTTCTTTCTTTAAGTGTGTCCATCCTTCCTGCATCCTTTTGTTTTAAGGTATTCTCTGAATCAGGATCCTGAGTAATAATCAGAAGGCTGAATTAGTTCAGGGAGTGTCCTGTTAACATCCCATACCCGTGCCCCAGGGAGGCAGCAGACTTCCCTGTTGGAAGGGTCCAGTTGACATACAGGGTCCTCAATTCCCCTCAAAAAGGAGCCACCTACTACAATTGCTCTTCTTTTCTTCTTAATATCTGAGGCTGTGATCCATCTGACAAAGTGCAACTGGGAGATCCTCCAGACAGATTTTTTTCTCTAGTGTCATCTGCCTGACCCTATGGACCCAGGGCCTTGCACCTGTTCTGTAAGGGCTCCTGGGAAGGAGGTGAGACTCCCTTCCACTTCTTACTCAAGCTCTGCCACTAGACTCACCATAATGAGAAGTACACCTCTGCTGAAGTTTTCTTTTGAGGAGTCGAGTTTCCCCATAGCCCCTCAGCTTAAATCCTGTCACGCCAAATTTGTGTCTGTGATGCTATGCAGCATTTTCTATCATGTTACAGAGGTTTCACCAATCCACACTGAAAAACTGAGATGATTCCAGCATTATCACTTTGGGCCAAGGAAGGGATTACTTCCACAGGGTTTTAGGTTACCTTGTTTTTCTGCTCCATTGCCTCCTACATATAAGTTGGGGATTTTGGCAAATGTGAATGCTGCTTAAAAGAGTAGATCAGGCACACAGTATAAAAAGTGTCAAAAATATAACCTTTTTTTAAATGAAATCATCTTCTCTAGTTTCATGTCACCTGGCATTTTTACTTTGCTGCCAGGAAGAAGTTTCTTCTTACTTTTCAGAAGCTGAGTATGGCACTTGACCACAGTGTGAGCTTTGCAGGAGAGCATAGCAAGGGAGGGAGGTCATGGAGAGGTAACAGGAGAATCTTGTCATCTTCAGAAACAGCAGAGTCCGATTGTTCCATGGCCTTATTAAAGTTTTTATTTATACTATATCCAAGGATTAGGGAACAGCTCCTGATAAGTAATAATTCATAGGGTGATGTCTCAAGATCACAGATAACAGTATTATTTCCTCTGGATGTGGCAGTCATCCAGATATTGTTTGAGAATATCTGTCTTGTCCCAAGTATGGAGCCTAGAATATGATATTGAAGAACTGCCTAAATCTAACCACGATTGTCATCAAAACTCTTATTGTAGCTTATAAAATTTTTATCTATAGGCAAAAGAACTACAGGCATGTATCAAATTTTATTAAAGAAAAAGAGAGCCTTTTCCTTGTAAAATTAATAAGCAAGCTGGCATTTTAGTCTCTGATGTATTTGATTTTTTAGATCAGAGTGTTAAAACTTTCACCACAGAGAAGGCATTTTTGCTATTGTAACAGTTAAGAAACCATCTCATATATACCCACGTTGCCCCCTTATTCTGGAAATGAAAGATATCATTGCTTTCGCAATCATTATTCAGTATTTTCTCTTGCTTCCCTCTGAAGTAAAAAAGCAGACTGGTGAATTTGACTACAGTTAGGGTGCTGTGCCAGGTATTAGAGCTGTTTCATTTAGGGCTCTCAAAGACTCCAAGGCACACAAAACCTTCTCCAGCAGAGCAGCTTGCACATGTTCCTACATACATATCTGGGTTTGTTTCCATCTGTGCAATGAAGATCAAAAGAACAGAGCAAATGTGTACTTTAGAGTTCTCTGAAGTAAACAGACCTTGTTAGAAAGACATGTTAAAACGTTTTGCTCAGTTCAGGTTAGAGCTGAACAATCTTAGAGAAAGCAGAAGACTGGATTTTATTACAATTATTTGAATGCGAGCTAAATTGCATGGGTTTGGTGTTTTTAATCAGTGAGTTTATATGAAATTTTAGAAAAAAATTGATTCATGACATAAACAAGGCAACACTAATAGAAATATCACCTAATGACCTCCTCATTTATTGTCTCAGAAGTTGAGCAAGAACCTTTCTATATAAAACTATCTTTCTTTTTTATGGTCTAGTGGCACAGCAACAAAAAGGTTTCTAAGAGAGAAGTTCAAGATTTTGAAGCAGAAAAATATAACTGTATTGCAGCCTATCCTAGGAATAACTTTATTTTAATTAAGGTAGCTTTTGGGCACTGTTAAATATTTGTGCTTACAATGATTTACAATAGTAAATTATAAAAAATATCTTTCTACTCCCTGTTCTTATGCATCATTTAAGTTTCAAGTGTCTCTGTCACAGTATTTTAATGGTCTGTTAGCACTGAGCTTCCATTTTCAGAGCCAATGAGAGAAGAAATACAAAGAATCTTAATATAAATTAATGCTAAAATAAGGTTACCCAAGTGTTAAAAGCTGATGCAGTATGCTAAATTCTGAATGTTTCTCTCAAAAACACAATGCAATTTAAATGCTACTTGCTTTTTACTGTATTAAATTATTTGTCGTAAGAAAGTCTGGCCAGTGTTTTATATTCTTCGGTTAAGTGTGATGGAGTACAAGGAAGAATCATTTTCTGAATGACAAAAATTAGAGTAATTTAGGATTCTGGACGATATAGTTTTCCAACAAAATGTGCAACTATCATATTTCATTATTTTTTCTAGGTTTATTACCTTGGTTATGTGGAAGATGGTGAGCATGGAGCAAATCACTTGGCTCAGCCATTGAGTCGATTAGAGAAATTTTGGTTTAGCAGAGGCAGAATTCTTTTAAGGGATTCCAGTCTTAAATGGCATCAGATTGTAAATGTGGGAAGATTTCACAACATTTACTTTCTATACATAAAAAACTTAAAATCTGTTACTGATTTGTTGAAGAGAGATGAGGGAGTTGAGAACAGCATTTCAAGGCAAATTTTCTAATTTTGGTACAAGACCTATAAAATTTTGAAGTTATGAGATCCAGTAGAAGACTTCAAAACATGTTCAGTATAACACATCCTGTCTGTGTTCCAGCAAATTGATCACTAGCAATACGATTAAGCTTTTAGTTACACAAATAAAAATATACATACAAGTGAAAACTTAGTTTTGAAATTCCCTTTGTTCTCTAAAACAGCTGACAATAAATATATCAGTTTCTACCCAATGGGAATATCCAGTTAATTTGCTTAATTTTTATCTAAATTCTTCCACAAAAATAAATAGTAGTCTAGATTTTGAATCAGCTGTATTTTGCATGTAATCCTGGAACAGGGAAGTACATGATTTTACAACTTCAGTAAAAAAAAGGGCCAAGAAATCTACATTTTGATTCATAAATTCATAGTGAAGTTCACAGCTTTTCACTTAGTCTGCAGAAACCCCGTGCTGGCTTCTATTTCTTTTTTTTCCAGGACAAGTATAATGTGCTCCACCCACCAACTCTGCTTTTTGCTCATTTGCACATGAAAGAAGAAACAGGACCCCTTTGGGCCTGTATAACTGCAGTCCAACAATTCACATTTCCCCAACAAATGAAATTTCAGATGTTTTCCTTTTCATGCCATGAGATCACCCACACATAGAGCTGTCAGCACCACCAATGTTACAGCCTCTGCTCTGGGGAAGAAAACCACTGAAAGTTCCCTCAGGGCATGCCATAGCTTCAGCATAAGACTGCTCACTGAGAGATATTTTCATGCTGAGTTATTCTCTGATGAATAAATAAACTTTCTCCAATGAGTCAGTTGAAAAACAACTTCAAGTGGCATCCCCAGAGCATTGTATTATGAGCAATCCCACAATTAACACCAGAAGGTTAAGGTGTTTAATATTTTCCTCCCTGACTTTTGAAGCTACATCTGAATTTTTGTCTCTTGTGCTATCCCTACAGAGCAGAACTTATGTAACGATGCATTTCCACCCTTCTGAAGGTTTTCATGCAGACATTAACATTTACTCTGACCTATGGAAAGGTATCATATGTCTTAATTACACTTCAGTTTTTGAGCCATTTAGGGATTTATTTCTCTTTCTATTAAATTTTTGCAATAATAGTACAATTATTAAGAAATCTAAGGACACATTATTTTTACTTTATTTTTGAACTGCTCTAATCATAATCATTTAGGAGTTGCTAAATGCAACCAGAGCCGTCTAGCAAGTGATACTGGAGTTCATGAAGCAGCTGGGTGATGTGTTACTTTTATCTTTTGCAATAAGAACATTACTTTTTGGTTGTCTTTCTGTTACACGCTTACTACTGCCCATAGGTATATCTGTTTAAACATGCATGTAAATTATACCTGCACTAGTGGAAAATAAATGTCTGAGGGGAATAGTCACTTTTTCTGCCATTTCCAAAGCAACTGCAAAAGTTCACATCTCTTGACCTCATGACCTGTCAGTCTGTCTGTCTGTATGATGGCAGCAGCAACCATCATACAGAATCAAAGATGTATGTATTGGAAAAAGCCTCTAATACCATTTGTACTGAGTACAACTATTAACCTAACACTGCCAAGTCCACCATTAAACCCTGTCCCTAAGTGATGCATCCATGCATATTTTAAACAGCTCCAGAGACGGAGACTCAACCACTTCCCTGGGCAGCCAATTGCAATGCTCAAAAACCCTGTCAGTGAAAGAATTTTTCCTAACATCCAATCTAAACCTCTCCTGGTGCAACTTGAGGCCATTTGTTCCTGCTGTCCATGGAATCACAGAATCAATTAGGTTGGAAAAGACCTCTGATATCATGAAGCCCACACTATTGCAGATACAGGCCAGGATGCCATTGGACTTCTTGGCCACCTGGGCACAGCTGGATCATATTCAGCTGCTGTCAACCAGCACTCCCAAGTCCTTTTCTACTGGGCAGCTTCCCAGAAACTTTTCCGAAGCCTGTGGCACTGCCTGGAATTACTGTAAACCTGATGCAGAATCCAGCACTTAGTCTTGTTGAACTTCATACCATTGCCCTCAGCCCATCAATCCAGCTTGTCCAGACCCCTCCACGGAGCCTTCCTGCTCTCCTGCAGACTTGGTGTCATCTGCGAACTGACTGAGGGTGCTCTCAATCCCCTCATCCAAATCACTGATAAATACACTAAACAGAACTGTTCCCAGTGCTGGGGAACACTGCTGGGCACTGGCTGCCAGAGGATGTAACTCCATTGACTCTCTGGCCCAGGCCATCGGGCCAGTTTTTCATCCAGTGAAACACTCACTCATTCAAGCCATAAACATCTTTGACAAAGGGAGCTTCTGGTTCCACTTGCATGAAGTGAAATGGGAGGTAGGAGCTCTTTTTATACACAGCCTCACCAAATTTTGTTAGGTTATCACCAGCAATGGTCCTTGTTTTCCTGAAGAATAATTATTAATGTCCTTCAATTTTTTAAAGTTTTTCAGTAGAGGATGGATCCTTCCCACACAGTCAGGTAATTCTCCAGGAGCAAATTATGGCTTGATTGTGTTGCCTATAAACAAGAATTTGCCTTGACTTCAGAGTCAGAAAGCCTTTGCAGATCAGGACTCACAGCTATTGTAACTAACATTGTCTCTCTTTTATTTATCTTTTTTATTTTATCTATGACAGCCTCGTGAATGGAATATTTATCTTAGTTTAAACACAGTCTGTATTCATTCACCTGACTCTTTTCACGTAATTTCAACTCATTAATTTGACTATATTGTCTTTTTGAAACACCTAAATGCATTCTGTCACTTAGAGATATATTTCTCAGATGTTCAACTGCTGATAAAACTAGAAGTTAAGACTGCTCCTTGTTTGTTTCCTTCAAGCTTTAAAAGCAGAAACTAAGGAGGGTTTCTTCAGGTACTTTTTCCTGGATATGGACAGCCTAGGTAAACCAGCAAATGCATTTTCTATAAATAATAGTTCAAAGTCGCCAGCACTAACTGCAGTTTATTTATTCCTTTTATGCTTTGTATTGTAGCAAAAAATATTTATGATAATCACACCCCATTTTTATTTATATTAACATTGAAGACGGCTTACAAATATCTTGGGTTCTCTGGATTTTACCTGTACCAGCGACTCAAGTGCTGGAAGTTTTGTTGGTAGCAACAGCAAATAGATATTGGTGTTTTCATTCCTACAGATTAAGTTCTAATCACATATTTTTTTAATGAACTAAAAATTAGGATAGATTAGTAACAACAAAGTGAATCATGCTGTTGTAGTGACAGATTTTTTCCTTAAGATTTCCTCTGAATTCTTTTTTTATACTCTTTATGAGTATACCAAATTGACTTTATCTGCTTTGATTCTATCACTGGAATTCTTTTTATCATAGAGTTTTTGCATTCAGAATGTGCAATATCTCAAAAGAGTGAGAATGGAGTATTATCACAAACAGAAAAGCATCTGGCAATACATTTATGGTTTTTATTTTAATTGGATAACTCAGAGGCTAATTTTTAAAGGACCTAAATGATGCAGCTCCTGAGAAAGTAAGCTTTTGTGAAAGCAGGTTCTAAGTATTTTGAGAGATACATTTTGTTCTTTTCTAAACAAATATAACGTCTAGTAATACTGTTTTTATTGCCCATTCTCAACTGGGATTGTATGTTGACATATACACTGTCTTCTCTGTAAACAAGTATGACTTCTCAACATCTGCTGTGCTGTGAGGTCACCTAGTCCTGCACTGGCTTGTTTAGACAAACAAACTCTTGGTTTGTGTGTTTCTCTTTGTTGTAAGGGTGACTCTAGTAATAGTGCATATACTGAGTCTCTCCTGGTGATATCTTAGAGCATACTCAAAGTCTAGGACCTTCACATCGACAGTTTGCTTTGGTCAATAGTTCTTGGTTTTGTTTGAAATAAAGCTTATCTGGGTATATATGCCCTATTTTCTGGATCCTTTCAGAGTCAGTGTTTCTCCTTGTAAATATAAGTCTTTGTCATAAGCAGGCATTTCTTTCAGATAACCATTCCCAACATACAGGTTTTAAAAAATAAGATCTAATTTCTCTTCGTCACACTAAACTTCTACTCATTTTTACAAATAACAAAGGATATAATTAGTCACACTCTCAAAAGAACTCAAATTTCTATGTCACATGTGCAGACTTCTGGATGAAGATTCTAATATTTGTTTCTGTTGCACTTATTCCATTGCCAGCAGAAGTTTCAGGGCAAGGGGTGGAGGTCAATCTCTTCCATGAAACCTTTACATTTCTGGTACTGCTTTTGTAGAAGCTTATGGATAAAAAGTTGTAAAACTTAAGTAAAAGAGAGAGTAGCCTTACTCCACACAAACTAGATGAAGGGATAATAATTCAGCGTTTTCAATTTCATATTAAAAAAAGCCCATAGATATTAGAAAAGGTTGTAAACATAAAACAGTAATAATAGCATAATGTCAAAAGCAAAAACATCAGCTACTTGTCTGTCTTTACCATGAGGAATAACGAGTGATTGCAAACAACAGAAGGCAAATAGTATAATCATAAATGAAGAATAATTTTCTCAATATCAAGCTGACAGTGAAGGAAAGATTTTTGCTGAGGACATTGTTGGCTACTGTTACTTCATCTTGCTACTTTTTCTTATTTTTGGAGGGTTTTCTTGGAAGGGAAAACTCCAGGGAAGAAAATAATGTCAAACAACGAGACTGTCAAGAATTAAGTTTTTTATGCAGTTTTAACTGAATTATCCTCAGCTGCTATTTTAATCTTTCTTTGCTTTATTTTAAGTTTATGGTTGGTCTAAGTAAAACTCTTTAAAAGCAAATATATCTTCAAGAATGCATTCCCTTTATATGTATATTTTCTCAGAGTCAAGCCAGAATTTTATAGCCTTTTCCAAATTTTTATTTCCACACTTCCTGAATGACAGCAGTATTTCTCCTGTAGATTTTTGAATGTCACATTAAAAACCAATGACAACCAAAAAATGTTCAGTGGCCACTGAACACACAGAAAGCTGGTTACACAGTCTGGCTTGGTTACTCCAAGCCTGTGCAGCTGGACAGTGGGCTGGTGGTGACTACTTGTTAGAAGAGCTCCCTCACTCTTTTGTGAGAGTGGAAGTGGATACTGTGAGGACACAGCTCCTCCTACAACTTACAGAGAGCAAAGTTTCTGGACACGGGGTTATTTTTTCCCCCACAGATGGTCAGACTCCTCACAACAGTCTGCTGCCAAGGCTCAGGGAAGCATGGTTACAGCTCAGGCTGCGGGATCACACGGTCCTGCGTTTCATAAATGGATTCAACCTGGATCCCATGCCAAAAGTCTGCCATGAATTTCACTCAGCAGAGTCTTGTGGCAAGGCATTCTGCTCTTTGATATCTTTGCAAACTAATCCATCAAGATCTGACAGTACAACAGTGGCATGGAAGGTCATTTTTGTAATATATTTTTCAGTCTTCATTTTAGAAATCAAGAAAAAAGCCTGAAGGCTTTTTTGATTGTAAGCTTTGATTTTCACCTCAGTGTTCAACTAGTTTAGCATTTATTCCCACAGTGATACATTACTTTGATGTAACCAAGGCCCCACACTGTTAAGAACATGGCCAAACAACTGTAGTTTCCTTTTTTTTTCCGTAAAAATAAAACAAATGTAAAACACGGCATAAATAAGGGTTAAAGATGTCACTACAGAAGGAAATTAATTATGCTGACTAAAAGTATAAACATAAAGCTTGCATAGAACATAATCCAGTTTTGCAAGGCTTAATTCAAGTCTTTACTAGTACAGAACATTGTTAAACTTACTAATGCCCATGTAATGCATGTGAAAGCATTATTCCACCCACAGAGGATAAATGCTTTGCTTACCTATTGCAGGTAATTTTTCCAAGAAAAGGATATAGAAATACATATTCTAATAGTTTTAAAGATGAGAACAAACAATAGGAGAGGAGATCAAATTTTTCACACTGAGGATTGCAAAACAGAATCAGTGAAAAAACCCTTCTGTGTCTCTAATCCCTAGAGTTCATCCATAGAGCATAATTTGACATGTAGTACCTGAAATACTGCAGACTGGCTTTCAGAGCAGCAGACATAATGTAGGACCTTTTCTTTACTGAGAACTAATAGTTGAAACCAAAATATTCATTTATCATATGGGAGAAACACCTTACATCTTTTTCATTACAGACAGGTTCTGGTATAATTATCTTATCCATACCAGAAGTTAGAAATTGAAATCTAAAATGATGAAATAACCGAAATTTTACAAAATTTAGTTTGTAAAGCAATTAATCTCTAAAGGAAATAAACTTAAAATCAAGATAAAACAAATTTCTTTCTTTCTTTTGCTCCAGATAGCAAGAATTTAAAAGACTGGATGGCAGAATTTGGATTGCTAAATCCAGTGTTTAGATGTCAAGTTCCAAAATAAGTTAGAAATTGTAACTGTTTAAATAATGAGTCATAAGATGTGCAACAGCATGCTTGCTTTTGCTTTAGTCACATTCATTAAAAATACATGGATCCTGCATCAAAAAATTACCACAGAAGAGATATAACTTGATTTAGCTTATTTATAGTTCTATACAAATTAAAAAAGCAAATTTTCTTATTTAGCTTGAACAGCATTCTTTTCTCCTATGTAAATTAATGTAATGATATAGAATAAGACCTTACATGGTAACATGCACTCAGATGCAAAGTCACATGAAAGTCCTATTTACCAGATCCACGTCATGTCAAGACAATGGGATACAGTGGAGATTTCAGTTTGCATGGAACTGCATGCAGACACAAGTCCTTCATATTGAATATTTTTGGTTTTGTACAACAGAAGACATTCCAGACTTCTTTACATATTCACTACAAAATGTCACTGCTGCAAAAGTGAGTAGAGAGGGAAAAATTCCCTTTCCTAGTATGATTATTGTTACTGATAGCTCTTGTTCTTCATGCAGGAATCAGGCTCAGCTTCACAGTGCCAGCCCCATCTTCTCACATTCATTCACTCTGTTACAGAGGAAGAACAAGATGCCTATGGCTCCTGTCATGGTAATTTTGTTAGAGGCAAAACTCATCTAAGAATTTCCTGTTCATTTAACCATTTAGTCATTCATACCGAGAGTGGCATAAAGATAGCTGAAGAGGGATGCAAGATGCACGAGTAAAGCAAAAAGAATGACTAGTTGGAAGTAAGCAGAGATGATTTTTTTTAAAACTGGCATTAACACTTGGAAAATGTTAACATCGATCTGGAGTCTTAGCATGGCATCCACAAAGGCTAGCACACTGTACATAGATGTTCATTGTAGGAGATGAAGATCTGGAGACCCTTGCTACAGGTTTTGAATACAAATCTCTGTATAGGAAGGAATCATCTTCTCCTGCTGAGGATTTGAAAGCATGGACATCCTCACTGAGATAATCATTTCCTTTTTTACTAGAGCTCCAAAGAAAGAAGCATGCCAGTCTTTATACCAGCAGTTCAGCAACCCAAATGTTCACTCATAACTAGGTGGGCAACTTCTCTCCTACTTTTGCTAAAATAGCAGCAAACTAAGCTAAAGTCTCCTACCTGTCAGACAAAAATGCTAAGCTCTGGGCTATCAGAGTATCCTGTCCTGTCCTGGACCATATTCGATTGCTTTTCCTAAAGCTTATCTATTTACTGGGTCAATATTCTACTAGGACAAGGCTAGGTATCAGGCTTCTAAATTCTTGGCCTTACATACTTTTGGCTCAGCATTTTTTGACACATGATACTGCTATAATACAGAAAAACTAAAGGACACAGCTTCCATGATACAGGATCCCATTACTTTCTACAATGCTTACCATTATTATTGCAACCCTAAAATAAAAATAACCAATGAAAGTACTATTTTCCTTACAGTTTCCATCTGACATAAGAAAAATTAATGCAATGGTGCTGCAGAGCAGAGCCCTAAGAGGACTAAGAGGAATTTATTTGTATCTATAGTACAGACCTGATCCACAATGCACCATTTTGAAGCCTTGTATGCTGGAGATCAGGTATTTCCTAGGAGATAACCAGAGAAGTGTTTGGTGGCTTCTCATATGCCATCTCTTTTTAAGGTATGTGTGACTGTGGGGGAATTGAATGCAAAGATTCAAATGGCACCTTTCAGTGCTGCACTCCCGAAGGATTTACAATTTAAAAAAAAAATTGTTGGAATGTTTTCACATCCTGTTGAAAATAAGAATCAGCTTCATTCAGAAAGGCAGCAAAAAAATGTCTGTCAGCACTGATGGATTTTGTGCCGCTTCAACTTGCTGTTTGCGTCTCTGGCTCTGTAAAGAGTTTGTACTAATTCCCTGAATTTCAGTGTCATTTATATTGTAAACAACACATGAGATGCAGTTGTAAGATTATCACTCAATATATTAGTGCTCCCAAGGAAGGCAGACAAAAGGCACAGGCTTTATCACTGCATTTTCATTGAAGGTACCCCATTGGTTTTAATGATCTTTATAACCTCTCAGTCCTATAACTGTGATATGACTATGTCAAATAATATAAAATACCCTTATGCTTAAAATGTAGATATGGGGAAGCTAAAAGAAATAGAGTTTGAGATTAACTCACTTCCAGTGCAATGGAAATCTACTGAAGAAATATCTATTATAAATATAGTGGAAGTAGGAATTATTGGCTTTGATTATGGAATGAAAAACAAATCACATTGTAATGCACCCGATCTTTTTTAGATTTATTGATTGTATGTTGTATATACTACTCTCTTCCTCTAGTAGGGTTAATTTCTCTGTATGGTTTTTTTCTACTATATGTATTCCAGCTACCATTTCTATTTTAAAAGTCTGTGTGCCTGTAGCCATGCAAAATTAACAGTGACACATTTTCTTTTGGGTGGAGGAGGGGAAAATAAAAAGATACTTTGTTCACAATAATAAGACACAAAATTTTGCAAAGCAGGTCATTTCTTTGTTCCCATTTTGTTTTGGCATCTTTTATAATCTTCCTGCAAGTCCTGACGTGTTTTAACATTTGCTAAGACCATTTCCTCCTGTAAGCACTTAAAGCTACGCACGAGATTCCCCAACATCGTTCCAGAGCAAAGCTCCCTCTGTCATCCTGTGGAAGTCACAGCTCCATGCCAGTGCTCCTGAGCAGAGGATTTCTCCTGGTCATTCCCATACCACATAGCAGATGATGTCATCACAAGAACCTGCCTAGATAATATCCTCATATCCTCCTGCTATTGGAAGAGTTTGCCTTTCTATTTGTCTTTTACTTATTTTGCTCTTGATAGCATATATTAGCAAGTGTTTTAATTTGTATTCATCTCCAATACCCTGATTTCTAAGGAAACAAAGATATCTCCATACAGAGATATCTTGATACCACCATTGCTGTCAATACACAAGTGCATTGGCATGAATAGTTAACCCTCTGTTTCAACAACCACTGTAATTAAACAACTTTTAGAGCTATTTTAGTGACAATCAACAATCTGCCAGTGTTTGATCAGTTTCTTCTGAACAGATTTTCAGAATCACAGCATAGCAAAAGCATTGGGGTTGGAAGGGATCTCTGGGGATCATCTAGTTCAATGTCACTGCTCAAGCATGGCAGCAGGATGTACAGGATCCTGTCCAGGCAGGTTTTTAATTCTTCCAGAGAAGGAGACTCTACAGCTTCTCTGAGTAGCCTGTCCCAGTGCTCTTCACCCTCACAGTAACGAAGTTGTTTCTCATATTCAGAAGGCACTTCCTCTGTTTCAGCTTGTGCCCATGTGCACTGGAAACAGACTGGCACCATCCTTTTCATATCCATCCTGAAGATATGTACATTTATTGATAAATGATGTATTGATTGCCCTGTCTTTTACAGGCTAAACAGTTCCAGCTCAGTCAGCTTTTTCTCATCAGAGAGGTGTTTCTAATAATCTTTGCAGCCCTCCACTGGATCCTCTCCAGTAGTTCCTCATCTCTCTTGAATTGAGGAGCCCAGAACTGGACACAGCACTCCAGGTGAGGCCCCACCAGGACTGAGCAGTGGGGCAGGATCACCTCCCTTGAGCAGCTGACAGAGCTCTACCTAACACACCCCAGGATACCATTTGCCTTCCTGGCCACAAGGACACACAGCTGGCTCACAGACAGCTTGCTGTCCACCAGGACCCCCCTGGTCCTTCTCCAGAGAGAGAAGAAAGAGAGAAAACAGAGCTGTTTTCCAGCAGGTCAGACCCCAGCCTGTACTGGCTATGCTTCCCCAGGTGCAGGATCCTTGATTTGCCTTTGCAGAACTCTGCCCTGCCGAATGGTGAGTCTACCAAGGTGGCAAATAAGATAGAAGAGAGCTACAGATACATATAGAGGAAAAGATTCAAGAAAGACAAAAGAAAGATGCATTAAGGGGGAGTGCTTCAGGGTTCTATAAATCCCTACAGTCATTACCAGGGCATAAATTATATTTAAGAGGTTGTTTACTAGACAAGTAAAATGTGCTGATGGTAATTCACTGTAGCCTACTGTGAAGTAATACATTTATGAATCAAACACAATAAAAACTGCAGAAACTTACATTTTAAAAGTGGCCATACACTAGCACATGAAAGATTAAACTAATCTGAACTGTATTTCCCTGTACAACTAGTTTGGAAGCTTTGTTTTTATTAAAGGATATTGCTTCTGAAAATGTTACAAAGCTTTCATCAAAAGAAAAATGCATGAAATAAATTCCCATGGGTATATATTTTTCACATATTGAAGCAGACCATCTTTATGCCAACACAAAAGAAATACTAACTGAATCAATAGCAATGAAAATAATGGAATAAAGTTAGCATATTGTCATTGCCACAACCATTCAGGTGTCAAGTTGAATAGCATCATAAATCATCTCAGGCTAGACAGTAAGATCTGACAAAAACAGAATTTTTGACAGAGGTAGCTTGAGATGTGACACAGAGTTGAAGGCAGTAAAATAAAATTTCTGTAAGATTTAATCTTGATCACTTTTACTTTATAGACAATAGTTTGTAATTATAGAGCAGCAATTAAGCATTTAGGACTTTTTTTTCTAGTATTTGTAATCAAAGTATCCTTTTAACCATCTGAGTTTTGTAGGCAAGACTAAAAGTTTTGGAACTACAGGCACCATCACCTCTTGTTCTTAAAGGCTAGTTTCAGTGTACCAGGGAGTTAACAATGACAAATTGATGTGGAAAGGTCAAGACATTTCATCAAGAGAGGGCTCTTGTTCTCAGGCAATCGAGACTGTAAATGCACACCATTCTGAAAAGTCCTGCTGCTCCAGTAGCTGCCAGTTCAGGAAATGTTCTTAAATGCCATGAACTCCTGTTCTAGTAAATCTTTTTCTATAAAAACAAGTCTTACCAAACTATAATTTCAAAGAAAACAATCAATTTAGATTAGCAATGCAAATCTTGTGTTTCTGTCAAAATTACTTATTTCATTTGCTTTATTTAATTTCTTTCTGTCACGCTCTTTAGAAATACAGGAATGTATAGAAAGGTAAGAAAGGAAAATTCAATAGCAATCAAATGAGCTGCAGAAAGGTTTACCAATGAAATGAAATTTTGTGTGGCAATGAAGGCTACTTGTCATGAACACTGAGGAATGTTGCACTATGGGGTGCTCTGCCCAAGAACTCAAAATCTCACAAGATGTTTCTTCCTATACAGGAACAAAAAAATAGGATTCCATAATGCTTCCTTTCTGCTCTTCTGTTCCCATGGATCAGTAAATGTAGCTATTTGGGGAATACCAGTGATTAGCTCTTCAAAGCAGAGCTTATGTTCCCTTAGGGTTCAGGGAGAAATGCAGTCACCTATAACAGGGGAAAAAAGTGAACCTGGACACAAAAGACACACACACCTGCAAATCATCGTCTTAGGGCACCAGGAATTCTCTGCTGTATTTAGTACTGGCAGAGGGGAAGGAGAAGGAGATAGTGTGTGGTTCTAAACTCTGGACTAACGTAGCTGCCTACCGACCAAGAATGACAATCTTTGCTATGTAACACATCACTTACAAAAAACTGCCATCACTTACAAAAAACTCCACTGTGAACTGGAGCACAGCTCTAATAGTTCAGAGTAGCTTTCCTGAAGGGAGAAAAACTAGCTCAGCAGAGGGAAGTGGAAATTTCAAGGAAAAGAATGAGGTTCTGCCAGCTTCCTATTGGCAGCACGGTGTTCTATAAGTACTTCCACTGATCTATGGGACTATTTATACAGTAATGTTCTTTGTGCAAAAAAACAAAACTGGTTAAATGTAAATTCAAACTCAAAGTAGTTAAGGTGCACAATCTGGCTCATTTGTTTTGTAGCTACAACCCACTGACTTTCTAAATTATTATGGAAGTATCAACAGCTGTTCTCTCCACCCAACTATTTCATATTGAGCTGGAATGCACACTTATCCATCAGTAATGAGAACCAGTCCTTTCAAAGACTATGAATAAGCAAAGAAAATCATATTGGAAAAACTGGAGATGTAAAAATTACTTAGAGATCAAAATAGCCCTGCTGTCTCAGTGGAAATAACACATAGTTCATCCATGTGAAAAATCACCCTTGTGAAGAGGGGGGAAGAAACGTTCTGTTTCTGTGCTAGGGGAATGAAAATCTTTGCCAAACTTGGGAGGACAGATTCATCCAGTCACTGGGGTAGAATGATATTAACATTCACACATACAAAAAATGACAGCTGAAACTCAGTTTCCTTCTGATCCTTAGTTGTCAGGAGACCTTACAGGTAGTCCAAAACAGAAGGACATTACAAGTGCAATGAAGAATTCTGCACTGCAAAACATTTCACAGCAAAACTAGAGCTCTCACAAAAATATCTTTACAATATTTAAAGGTGTGAAATAAAAGGAAAACTGGCACCTTTGCTATACAACAGAAAGACTGTTCAAGCCCAAGTTCAGAAAAGAATTCAAGGATAGTTTACATTTGACAAGGTTCTCTCAATTTCAGTTTTCATTACATGTGCTATTCAAGAAGGAAAGAGGGGCAAAGAGCGCCTAAAAATTCTTTTCATACATTATAGGTACATTGCTTCTTGACAAGACCTCTGAAGTCCTTTTTTCTCTATGAACATATCTGAGTTAGAACTGAGATGGGGACTCTTGAACGGTTCTGCTTCTTCCCACTGTAAATCCCAGTGGGTGTTGCATGAAATATCATCATCAACAGCACCCAGCTCAGCATCCAGCACTGTGCCCAGTGTAACTTTAAAACCGGACAAAAAAAAAAAAGAGCCTTTATATCAAATTTAGAAATATGTTACTTTATCCCACATTAAACATCAGAAACACAGCTAATGCATTTTTGCACATCTTAAGCTTTAAAGCTTCCAACCTGTTTGCAGGCCACAGAATAACAACTGAAGACAGCAGAGTGCACATGGACTGCACAGATTGATTAGGAGGATATCCTGTACCAAATAAGGCAGGTAAGTGTAGATAGCTGTGTAGCATGACAACTCATTACTGGACAGAGACAATGGCAGGAAGTAAGCTAAAACTCTCAAGCAAGTACATTATTAAGGCAGTGATTTAAACAATCATCAGCCTATTCTTGAAGCCAAATGTGTCTCTTATACTCCCTGATGGACACTTTAGCTGATAATTGGAGATAACTAAGGAGAAAATGTCGGCTCTTGCTACTCAATGCATTCACGTACATACAGTTGAGGGAGAGGATTGGAATTATTTATCTCCTCTGCCCTTGTTTGTTGCTGATGATGAACAGCCACTCTGGCCCGTAAGCTTTTCTGGAATTGCCCAATTCTGCAAACTGCCAGTGTAGTGGGATTTATGGCCAATGAAAGCTATGGGGTCATAACTGCTCAGTTACAGTCACCACAAAACTGGCAGAGAGAGAGCTAGTGCAAAGAGCTGCAGCTGGCAAACAAACAGGCACTAGCCCAATGTATTATCCAGTATAAAAACATGGGCATGGAGATGGGGTCCAAAGGAACATTGTTTACTTTCTATCACTGCTAACAAAAGCAGAGCAGTGGGTAACTAACTGTTCTTTGTTGCACCCAGCTGGCACAGGACAAGGAGATATTAACCTCTTTGGGATAAAGAAATTCCGAGGAAAATTATTTCTGACTACAAGCCATCTGTAGCTGTAAATGTTCCCTGAATAGCAGTCTCCATGAGACATGTTTGAAATTACTGAGTAGGTTAGCATGACTATTTGGCCTTAGATTTCAGCACAAGATTTTTTAGCTGAATCACTGAACTGATGCACCAGTTTCTTGACTCCATAGAGCATTTAGGTCCTCAGCATATTCACAGCCAATGAATACCAAATGCCCAGAGTGAGACCAGCAAAAACAACAGAAGGAGGAAAACAGCAAAATAGCAGACTTAATTAGAGAATTAGGGATAATTTAGAGAATATACTACATTCTTAGGAAAGGTAAGAGCTTTTTTTTGTGCAGTAGGAAATCCATGACATAGTTGCCATCACAGAGACAGAGTGAGATGAGTGCAAGGAGTGCAAGGATACACAAGGAAGGAGAGGCAGTGGAGTGGCCCTGTTTTTTAGGGAGTGTTTCAATTGTCTAGAGCTGAGTGATGGCAAAACAGTGCTGAATTTTTTATGCAAAAAAATTAGGAGAAAGACTAACAAGGCAAATGTCATGGTGGGAGGCTGTTATAGACCACTCACACAGGATGAAGAAGCAGAGGAGATATTCTATTTCTATTAGAAATTATTATTTCTATTTCCTGCTGGGAAGAGTCTCAGAATCACTAGCCCTTGTTCTTTGGAGGACTTTGGCTTACTGGATGTCTGCTGGGAATGCAATTTAGCAGAGAAGAAGCAGTCGAGGAGGTTCCTGGAGCATGTGAAAGGTAACTTCCTGATGCAGGAGATGAGGAAACCTACCAAGGGAGGTATCTGCTGGACCTGTTTCTTGTGAACAGAGAATGACTGGTGGGTACTGTGATGGCCAGTGGTCACAAAGTTATAGAGTTTTCTTTCCTGGTTAGCAAAATTGCCACCTTGGACTTCCAGAGGCCAACCTTTGGCCTGTTTAGGTGACTGTTTAACAGAGCCCCTTGGGAGGCAGTCCAGAAGGGCAAAGGAGTCCAGGAAGTCTGGACCTTCTTCAAGAAGGAAATCCTGAAGGAGCAGGCTGTTCCCATGTGCTGAAAAATGAGCCAGTGAGGAAGAAGACTGGTCTAGCAGAACAGGAAACATTTTAGGACATTTGGAGGAAGGAGCAGACAATGTGGGAAGACTACAAGAATGTTATGAGGTTAGGCAGGGAGAAAACTAGAAGGGCCAAAACCCAACTAGAACTTAATCTGGCTGCTGCTGCAGAAATTGCAAAAAATTATGCTATAAATAAATCAGCAAGAAAAGGAGGGCTAAGGAGAATCTCCATCTGTTATTGGAAGTGGAGGGGAGAGGTAGTGACGAATGATGAAGAAAAAACTGAGGTACTAAATGCTTTCTTTGCCTTAATCTTTTAAGAGCAAGATCAGTCATACTCTGTGGTCCCAGGCCCCTGAGCAGAAATACAGAGATGGAGAAGAGAATGAACCTTCTGTAATCCAAGAGGAAATGATCAGGTACCTGCTACAACACTTAGACAACTGCAAATCTATGGAGATGGATGGGATCCACCCAAGGGTACTGACATACCGGGTAGAAGTGTTCACTGAAGCACTTTCAATCTTTTACCAGCAGTTCTGGTTGACTGGGGAGGTCCCAGATGACAAGCTGGCAAATGTAACACTCATCTGCAAGAAGGGTTGGAAGAAGGGTCTGAGGATCTACAGGCCTGTTAGTTTACCTTGGGGCCAGGGAGGGTTGTGGATCATCCTGAGTTCCATCCCATGGCATATGCAGGACAACCAGGAGATCAGGCCCAGACAGACTGGGTTTAGGAAAGGCAGGTCACTGAGGCTGCACCTCAAATCCTTTGTTCAGTTCTGAGCCCCTCACTACAATAAAGACATTGAGGTTCTGGAGCATGTCCAGAAAGGCAACGGAGCTGGTGAAGGATCTGGAGCACAACTAATATGAGGAGCAGCTGACAGACCTTGGGTTGTTTTTCCTGGAGGGAAGGAGGGTCAGAGGGGACCTTATTACTCTCTACGACCGCCTGAAAGGATTTTATAGCAAGGTTGGGGTCAGTCTCTTCTCCCAAATAACAAGTGACAGGATGAGAGAAAATGGCTTCAAGTTGTGGCAGAGGAGGTTTAGATTTGGTATTGGGAATAAAATCTTCCTTAAAAGAATTATAAAGGAAGGATTATTGGAGGTGGTTGAGTCACCATTCCTGAAAGTGTTCCAAAAAATGTGGTTGTAGCACGGCTTAGTGGTGAAGATAACAGTATTGAGCTAACAGTTGGACTCGATGGTTTTAAAGATCCTTTTTAATCAATACAATTCTATGATTCTATGAAAAGTCTGATGATACTCACTATCATGATCTGAGCATTACTGATGGTATTACAGCCTTTCTTTTGTCAGGAGCGCCAAACTGAGAGAGGTGCTCATGCTGCCTCAGAGCTCACTGCCTGCTCTAAATTCTCTCCCTTGAGTAGAATGAGTTTAAACCTCTTTTTACATGGCAGCGTCCAACAATGTAAGCATGCTCTTGTGATGCTGAGGAATGAAACAAAATAGCATCAGCTCTCCCTCTGAAATGACTTTCCAAATCATACTGTGTAAAAATAGATTTATTATGTATCCCTGCATATTCATTTTGGCTTTTCCTATTATTTTTTCATTACTAGAAAGCATGCTTCTCTTATCCATATAAAACACTTAAAGCTATTGCAGGATTTTTATTCAAGACATGAAATGGTTAAAGTATTGTATGCTTTTGGTGTAAATTAAAAAAATTAGAAACTTTAAGGCAGCTGCTACCTAACAGTGATTGAAGCATCATCTTTTCCAGATCAAATTTTCCACCTCTGTGGAAATATTTAAGTGGTTTTCACAAGCAGGGAACACTTTAGTGGTTAAAAAGATTACTAAAACCATTTTAAGAGACAGACATTGCAACAAAACTTGAAATGATAGATCTCTTTGAAAATCTGAACCCAAATTCTTAAGTAATGAATAGCTCAATTAAGAGTAGCTTTTCTTAAGAGTCAAAATGTTTCTTTACATCTTCTGTTTACAAAGGAAAAGAAAAAGATTTTGCTGTGAAAACTTCTCCTTCTATATGTCTAGATGCCAAATTAGCAGTTACATAATTTATAGCTGTCATAAGATACGTTAGTGATGTGCATTAAAGTGAAGCCTCTTGTTCCCCCTTCATTTGTGGTATGGTGAATTCACAACCCTTAAATTACAAACTAATAATTGCATTAGGGTTTACTGAGGAGATCCATGGTTACCTTGCATTTCTGTACTACAAGGCAAGAGGGGCTGCTGTGATACCATGAAATTCGATACACTAAGATTTTTAGAAACTAAATGCCAGTGAAAAGGAGAAAACACATCAGAACATAGTAAACATTCATAAAATATTTGGTCCTTAATCCCTTCACAATCTGTTTATTTATTTGTGTTGTAGAAAATGTGGCAGGACTTAGGTCTCTTTCTCTCCATGCACACAAAAATCCAACCACAGCCACAGCCATGCATGATTTATAAAATTCTTTCACTTGATCTTCAATTTAGTCCCTTTTAACTTAATATATTACAAAGTTTCACTAAAATATGGCAAAGTGTAGAGAAAATAATTTCTCTGAGACTTTCACCACTTGGAGTACCTCAGGCAAATGCTCCCAAATTCTTCTGTGCTTCAGGCTGAATAATATTGGCAATTTATTTTCAGTTTTTCATCGTTATATAATGGTATTTTCCACTATAGATAACTGTAATTGCTCTATTGTTCATCTAGACTATTATTCACAGGAGACTTCTTTTTAAATGGAGAAAGATTAATTATTCCTGAGATAATTGATACCCAGTGTTTGTGATTAGGTATAAGTCAGATCAATGCAAGGATCATTAATGGTTACAAAGACGCATTTTAAATCATAACAAAAATTCACTAGAAAAACATGGGGAAAATAAATAATTCCATTTGTTGTTTCATGGATTTTTTTTGTTTTACTTTACTTTAATAATAAGAAAAGAACCACAGGAAACTAGAAACTTGCATTTGAAATAAAGTCCAGACCTGTCTGTGTTTTGACTGTGCTTTTATCACTCTTTTTTGGTAATTTTGACCAAGTGGCAATAGCATACATTTGCATAGAAATATTCCAGACTTTCTTATCTAGATCCAGTAGTACTAATTACTTTTGACACTCATATCAATTTCTTAATTAAATATTTGTAAATCTTTTCATAGACAATTGAAAACTTAAATTATACTTGTTTTGCTGCAACACTGGACAGCCAAACTAAGCAAGACACCTGCAAAGACTGGAAAAGCCTTTTTTCACTGTAAGAAGAAGAGGAGAGATGCAGGGCTGTCCCATTTTCAAGCCTTATTTAGCTGAGAATGAATTCCTTCTGAAAATGTCATATTCCTTCTTTAAGTAGGAAAATGGATATATCCAAGCCAGCCAGAACTGGGACTGGAAACAGATAAGTCCATTTTTAAGAGGTTTTATTACTGTCCTGAGAACTAGGGAAATAAACAATTTCTTTGACTAAGGAACAAAGCCCTCCATAAGAAGAGGTTGTGGAATAGTTTAAAACACACCACATAAATGAGATGCATGCTCATGACTGCAAAAAAAATATTCTTTGATGTATTTCAACACGATGTTTGAGTCATAACTGGGAACTGTGATGAATAACAAAGCAACAGCTAGAAGAAATCATGAGAAAAGGAAAGGAACACAAGCCTGGCTGTGGCAAAGTACAAATTCTGTCTCCTGCTGCAGCCAGCCTCTACCTGCCTGCTCGTGAGGGTCTTTCACCCAAATGTAAACCACTTAAGGCAATGGGACACTTAAATCGGAGTATTATTTTCTTCTGATTACACTGATATATACTGAGGTGGTGGTGTGAACTGCTCATTACACTTAAACATCTATTTCTTTTTGCATGCTATGTTTGCTTCCCCTGGATGCAAATCCTGATGAAAGGTACCTTGCAGCATGAGTTACAGAAATAATGTCCTGGACAAGACTTATCTGCTTCTTCTTTCCAGTGAACTAATATAGCAAAGGGAGGTGGAAATAAAAAAAAAGTGTGAGAGGGAAGAAATGAAGAAATGCTCTCATCTCTTTATCATCAAATAAAATATTTTTATTTTGTGAGACTATTTCCCACTAAATCGGATAGAGAAACAAAGTGAATGCTGCCAAAACCACACTACTTGCAAACTTTCAGGACAGTGATAATTTCATTCAGCATGTGCCTGTGAGATTGCAGCCAACAGCGTGTTCCAGATTGAAAAACTGTCAAGATACAAGATAAGTGCTTCTGTTAACACAGGGCAGAATAAAAATGGGTGTATTATTTTTTCATCAAATAATAAAAAGGGCTTTTTGTATAAAGAAAAAACAAAAATACCCTCAAAACAAAACAAAAATCCCAAAGCAAAACAAAAAAAATCGAAGATGTTGGATGGGAAGTCACAGTTTGCTCGTTTTAAAAGTGCTATATAAAGTATTACAGCTTTCATTTAGAAAAAAATATTGTTTTCTTGTTCACTTTCATACTAATCTATTGCATCTTTAAACCAGGGCCAAAGCAGAGACTAATTTATTCATGGATTAATCCTTCTGTGGATCGGTTAGCATTCCTAGTTTTTCATCAAATGAAGTACAGGGTCTCAACACATCTGGTAGACCCAGAGCCATCTGCTACAATAACAATTAATACCTTATAGGACCTTCCATGTTTCACAAATCCAAAGTAATATGCAAATCACATATATGTGAATTTTATATACATATATATATATGGTGATGCATATATATGATAATTTACATATAATGATAATTTATCATGTTTTGGGCTTGAAGATTATAAATGTGGTAAATGATTCAGGCATCACACAGAAAGCAGGCAAAACAGTCGAACTTGTTCATCAAGATTTGGATGGAGTGCCTCAATAAGTTGGCTGATGATACAAAGCTGGGAGGACAAATACCCAAGTGTGCACAGCCTTGCAGCAGGACCAGGACAACAAGCTGAAGAGATGGTCAGAGAAGGGCCTAAGAAAGTTCAACAAAGGCAAATGCAGAGTCCTGCCCCGGGCAGGAATAATCCCATGCAGCAGTACAGGATGAGGCTGAGCGGCTGGGAAGCAACACTGCAGAAAAAGGCCTGGGGGTTTTGGCAGACAACAAGTTGTCCATGAGCCAGCAGTGCCCCTTTGGCCAAGAAGACCAGTGGTATCCTGGGGTGCATTAGGAAGAGCATTGCCAGCAGGTTGAGGGCAGCAATCCTGCCCCTCTGCTCAGCCCTGTGTCCAGTTCTGTGCTCCCCAGCACAAGAGAGACGTGATGCTCCTGGAGGAGGTCCAGCAGAGGGCTGCTGCGGGGTGACTGGGGGACTGGAGGACCTCTCTTAGGAGACAATAATTTGAGAAAGTTAAGTCTGTTCAGTCTTAAGAAGTAACTGAGAGGTAAACTCTCCAAAATCTATCAGTATGTGAAAGGAGGATGACAATAGGATGGATCCAGGCTCTTCTCAGCAGTGCTGAGCCATAGGACAAGAGACAATGGGCAGGAACTGCAGCACAAGAAGTTGCACCTGAACATGAGGAAAGAACTTCTTTCCTGTGCAGTAAAGACCACACGCTGGCACAGATTGCTCAGAGAGGTGGTGGAGGCTCCCTCCCTGGAGATATCCAAAACCAGTGTGGGCACAATCCTGTACAACTTGCTCAAGGAAGACTCTGCTTGAAAAGGAAGGTTGGATCACATGACCACATGATCCCTTCCAACCTTATCCATTCTGGGATTCTGTGAAAAATCATGTTAGTGCCTGAGCCAATACTTGGCAACCTCTTGTGCCTAGCATGCCCGGCCCCATAAAAACTATTCTGTATCTGTAGCTGGCCCAAAACCATACTCTTTCTATGATGGTTTTGTCCAAACTTGCTGGTCCACAGGCAAAAAAAAAAAAATTAGCCAACTACTTAGAGTTTCTTATAGACCTGGAGAAAAAAAATACACCTGCAGAAAGTGAAATAAGACAGTTTCAGAACCTGTAAGTTGGGGCACTCTGGGTTAAAATTGTGGCAATGAGCAGAAATGGCTCTGTTTCATTCTCATTGAGCAAAGCATCACTTTCAGTCTTTCCTTTAGCATTGTGCTGATCAAAAGATCTACACTAACTTCAGTTTTGATACCAAAAGCACTTAGGTGAGTCACTGTGACTGCATACAATCACAATTTTCTAGGAATCACAGTAAAGAAGACTATACAGGAATGACTCCTGCTTTTCAATCCAGGTATTAAGTAAGCTTTGAGGATATCCTATTCAGTACTCTGGTCCACCCAAGTTTGCTTCATTTGGAGGATCTGACAAATGTAATTTCAAATCTCTATTGCTACTATTTCTTCCAATAATTCTGACTGTATCAGAGCAAGACCATGCCCAACGTGACAAATCATAAGCCTGCATAGCAGATGTTATTCACTGAATTAAAAGGTCACCTTTGATCAAGTAGTGTGGGTATTATCAGGAAGAGTATAAGCCTTCTACAAGGATAAAGTTCATGTGTAACCTCAAGGCCACAAGACAAAAGAACACTTTTGTCTTTACTCCTCAGGAAACAGATTTCTCTTAATAGTAATCCCTGCTGGGCTGAATCTTAATTACGGGACAAGTAGATTGCAACATCACTAAAGAAACACATATGGGTCATTAATTTCTCCAAATAAAACTTTATCGTTTACTCATTAAGTTATTTTAATGTAGTTGAATACATAGATACAAATATTTTCAGGAATGAGGATCTGGCTATTACCCATGTGACAATTTTCCTTGCAGTCACTGTGACAACAGCTATTGCAGGAAAATTTGTGAATCCTCAGCAACTTCAGAGAAAGCAACTTCAGAGCCTGTATGAATGCTTTTAAGTCTGAACTATAAACAAATCTCTGTTATTGAGTTATGTCCAAACCCTGGGAGCTGCTGATGGCAGAGCATTTGCAGCCTCGCCCTCCTGCACTCGCAGCCAAGGAGCTGGGGCTGCTGCCCTGGCTCCTGCCAGCACTGCCACACCAAAAGGGAGCATGGAAAGCAACTGAGACACAGTATGCCCGTGTATCTATTGGTGAACACACACACATATTGGATTTATTTGCCTCTAAAACAATCTTTAATGATTTAGTACTCCCAAGTTACATGCTCTTAGTCTGAATTTGTGTCACTGAGATTAACTACTGGCAGAGGGACAGAGCCAGGGCAGCATGAAAGCATATTCTTAGTGCTGTTATGTTCATTGACATGTGCAGTTTGTTCTCTGTCTACTATTGTTCCCATGGCTTGTTGGAACCTGTTTCATATTGGACTGCAAGTTGCTATGAGCAAAGTGTGTGTGTACTTGGCCATACCTACAGAACCCTGGCTTGGCGCTTATTTGTTTTAATTATAAGTAATGCATAATAAAATTAGTCACACAGCTCAAGAGAACAAATAGCACTAGGCAATTTCCAAACAACTTGCTGATATGAATTATACCAACAATCCAGCAAGTATTAAGTATGAGATATTCAACAAAAATAAAAACATCTCATGCATCACTATCTATAGGCAAAGCTGTCCATGACAAATTTGAACAGAACTCTGCTTCATGAGCAAAGGTTTTGCTTCCAATTCCTCAGAACTTTTCTAATTGTTAGCAGTTTTAAATGAAAGTTCTCTGTTCCACTTATTACCTAAATGGTACCTTTTCTCCCCACTAATATTTCAGTCTGAATATTTCAACCATTTATGAGAATGAGGTTGGGAGAAAAAAACCCTGCTGTTTGGTCTCATATGAAAATATTTTAATAGTGTTCAGGTGTTCCGTGGCAACAGGAGGGGAGGTCTGGTGACCAGCATGAGACACGAGACGGGTCTCTGCTTGTTTAAGCTCAAAAATCCATTTATTGGGGCATCACCAACATAGGAACAAACTCAGCTCAATCCAGAGGCAGAGAACCCTGAATAGCGGCAGGGTGGTGGGATTTATAGAGCAAGAGTGGAGTTTTACCTTTCCCAGGCTTAGAGAATACCTCTCCCAAGGCAGAGGGGTGGAGTCCACTCTTCCTGGGACTCAAAGCCACACCTCTTACTTTAACAGTAACCAAATCTTTGCCCCCTGGGCTTTGACACCTCACATTCAGGGTTTTTCAGTTCAAAAGGAAATATCATGCTTTTTATCTTGATCAAGAACATAAATCAAAGAGTTCTGCTCAAAATATTTAGAGAAATGTTGATGAAACCTGTGTGCACTGTGAATATTCTTTGAATGTGTTCAGTATATATTATTACTGTTACAGAATTTCACCAGGGAAAATGAGTCATGAATCTTTTGGCTATTGACAAAGGTATACACCCCTTGCTAATTATCAAAAATTAGGAGGAACTAAAGTCTGTTGTTAGAGCTGGTATGTTAGTGTTTTGTATGTTAGTGATGAACATACTGCTCACTGCAGGGTGTTTGGATTAGCTGACTTTTAAAGGTCCCATCCAATCCAAACAATTCTATGATTCTATGATTACAGTGTATGCTAACAAGATCAAGCTAACCCACAGTCGTATAATACAAAACTAATTTTATTTAATTTTTTCTTCTTCATAGAAGTTATTTCATATTCACAAGCTTATTGAAAAATGTGGGCAAATCAATTTGTCTTAAGGAAAAGGTAATCAACCTCCAACCTAATGGAGCTAGCATAGTGGGTAATCTGAAAGTATACTACAGTTATGAAAAAAAATCAATATACTCATTCTTTGGTCTCATGTTCAAAATTGAAAGTATTTCAAGTCCCCAGAAGAGCTCTGCTATTTCTGTAGTAAAAATAGCAACAGTTAATGGCTTTTATAAATTGCTGTTTATGAACTTTAATATCTTGTTTCTTGTAGCTCCTTCTCAATCAAATCTATGTCTAAAACCAATCACATCTGTCAACATCTCGTCATCCCTGACTCCTCCTCAGTAGCACAAAGTACTCAGAGGGCTGAATATAAAGACTGGGGCTGCACCTACTACAGTAAATGAAGTACAAGCAACACCATGCATCAAAACCACTGAACCTTTTTTTCCTTCTCATACCCTGTGCTATACCTTTCTGTGCCTGCACAGGGAGTTTTTGACACGGATAGGGTCTAAAATGTTAACAATTTAACACATTAAATGACACAGGGTAGTCCGTAAGCCCAAGCATGGGCCATGCTAAGTGTGCTGATAATAGAGGTAGCCCCGTACTCTAAATTCAGTTCTCTTTCCTGTGCACATCTTCACTCCTTATATTTGTCATCAGTAAAATAAAGTTGCCACAGAAACTGACTTTATTCCTGATGGTAGCTGAGATTGAATGCAAGAAGTCTGCATGCTTTAGACTGGACAGGGAAAAGAAAGACACAATGGAAGTACATACATAATAGGATAAAGTATACATATATATATATATTTTTTTTTGTATCTTTGTATTATTTTCACCAAGATTTTACTTGCTTTGGAAAAATAAAGCTCCTGATTTTGATCTTACTGCACATGCAAGTTTATGCATTGCAATGACATAAAACATCAAGATTATAATTTCTAAAGTTTATATAAGACTATTTCTAGACACCTTAGTGAAACTGGTAGGGGTATGGTAGGAGTAAAATAATAACCTCAAGAAGAACAGCAGAATATACACAGACAAATCTGTGTTCTGTACTACTTTCTAAATGATGAATAACAAAGGTCATCAGAGTTCTTGACAATAGGTTTTTAGACATAATTTAATTCATGCAAAATGTAATGAACCATCCAGGTTACATGGCTTGTCATTCTGGAGAGACGAGACAGTGATGATGCTTTGGGTTTATGTTTGTTTGTTCGCTGAAAAATTTATTGCTGAAAGCTTGAGAAAGATTCAATGAGTCTATGGTCAAGCTGGATCAAGAACTGGATCAATATCAAACAGTACCTTAGAGGGATTTCAGGTGAAATCTCAAAGCCTTTGTAAATACATCTCCAGCAATAATTTTATCAATCTTCTAGAACCTACTTTTTTTTTTTCTGCTATTGCTTCATGGTGTTTGGAGAACTGAGTAGAGTTGTTATAATTGGACTAAATGCTAGCAAAACAGATACAAAACAAAAATGACCCAGGGTCCTCCAGCGGAAACAGGCCACAGGAAAAGCAGAATATTCTTCATTTCCTAACTTAGTAATTATTGATCAACACATTCTATTGCAGGCAATAAAGCTCTCCAGTTTTTATTGCATTTGTTTTTATTAAGACAGATTCCTCTTTTTTAAAAATAATTTTTATGAGTCACTGTAGATTTTGAAGTTCAAGTATTGTCTGCCAAAGAGTCAGAATGCAAAGGCTCAGACACGTCTCCATAAAATTAACTTTCTATCTTATGCTCTGATATTTATGGGGAAAAAATCAGGACATTTTCAGAACTTCTATTTCTCCTATGGAGCCAACTGAAGAAGAGCTGAGAAACTCAGCAGTGATTCCCTTGGACATTGTGCCTTCTTTGCAAAGGTGAACACTCAAAAAGATAGCCCATGATTGAGTCCAAATTCATTGTGTCAACAGCAAGACTTTTCTTTTAGGGATTTTTTGGCTGGATTCTCTTATACTTCTAGGAAGTTCTGAAGATCAGAAAAAATAGTAATTCCATATGCAAAGGGTATTTGTCGAACTTTAAAAAGATTCTAGGGAATGTAAAAAGTTTTATGCCGTTAATATTAACATCAAATGATACTATTATTAAGTTCCCCCATAATATTCAGTGCTAAGATAGAAAAGATGCTGTGTCATTGGGCAGGTCTATTATTATCATAAAAAAGCACATGTAATAAAATGAAGCATTTTGAACACCTCAATTTTTTTGCCTTGATTTAGGATAATACTGAAGCATATACTCACTAGGACAAAGGTTGCACGATTTGCTGAATGGCACTTCATTAAATTTAAGCCTGTTTTAATTTTTCAAATTCAAGAACTGTGGTATGAAAACCAATTTATTTTCCTTTAGCTAAAAGGAAGAGAAATCGGGTAGGAGTACTCTTCTAGTTCATATAAACCATGAATGAAAATTCAAGCTTAATTTACTCTACAAAATCCATTCTAAAACATGCAAAGAACCTCTGAATCATATTCTGCCTTGTTTTCCTCTCCTTTTCCTACAAAAAAAAATCCTCTGAAGTTCATGATGATTTGGCAAAGGCTTTAAGTTCCCCATCTGGTTCAGCCTTTTCTTCCTATCTCAGAGCAGAACTGCTAAGGTAACTTTCAATGCCAGACTAATGCTCCCTGGGGGTGCTCTGACAGCACATGTGTGACTAAATTACACATCTCACACTGCACATTTCAAACTGTGGGAACTCAAGGGATTTAATAACGTTTACTGCCTAGTTAGAGTCCTCCTCTTCTGTTTAGTCCTTCTCTCTAGCCTTCTCAACACATAAAGCTATGCAAAATTGATGGATTGCACAATATTGCTGAGGAGTATACCCATTGTTTTAGCAAAGAAAGAGCTATTTTTCAAAGCACTCATCCGGAAATTTGGCTGATCACAATAAGCAATCTAGGTCCCTTAGGGCATTTCCCTTTTCTTCTAGATAAGACAAGACACTGGAGAATATGTAATTTAAGAGAAAAAGCCAACCAATTAACAAAAACAAAAAAACCTCCAAACCCTACATATGGCAAAGTAAAGCAAACAGGCATTAGAATATTTTGCTTTTGTGACTCATTATGTTCTTGAATAGGGTATGAAAAGTATGCTGAAGAAAACAATTGGATGCTTGGCTAGCTCTGGATGCCCTGAATTTCAGTCCTCCTTCAATACAGGAGTGTACCTCTGAAATGAATTTTCTGATCATTCTCACTTACCAGTTAGCTTCACAGACGGACCAGGCTCTGAATATCTACATTAAATTTCTTTCAGATGAAACCAAACCTAGAGTGGGACCCCAAAACATTCTCCTCCAAAGTCTAAAATATTTGGTCCACAGCATGTGAAGCTGCAAAATAAACTTCCCCTGAAGTCCATCTGGTGTCAGTGTCAGACCTTAGCACACATTCATTTGCTCTCCAAATGCTACTGTAGTGCTGTCCTGATTGGCACCATGAGTTTGTGCACACAGTCATGAAATCTATTTGTGCAAATAAGACTTTTGCCTACAACCATTCTGGGAAATCAGGCAGTGAGTGCCTTTTGTGACACAGTTACTCTGCAAATGCTGCAGGTCAGTATTTCAAAGCATATGACAGAGAGACTATAGATGAAATCAATAAAGGCAGAAACTCGGAATGTTTAATCCCTTAAGATTTAAAAACTATTTTTTATTTGTAAATAAATATATGTCTAACAAAAATTATTGTTCTGAGATATTCAGATTTTGTCACAATTTTCATTGTTGTTCTTATATTAGCATATTTACACCTACCTATAGTTTCAGATTGATGAACATCATCAATTTGATTAAGAAGGCCATTTGTAGACCCATTTTCACAGTGCCTCTATATGCCTAGAGAGGGAAGATCACAGCAAATTAATAAAAATCCTGATCAAAATCTCCAGAAGCAGTACAATTTTAGTTTACTGTAAACATGTATGAACCCACACATGATAAACCCCGGGAACAGCATTTGGGGCAAGTATATATGTATGAACATGTGAAAATGACCAGAGAAAGCTGGATAAATTACTCTATGATAGCATCACTATCACATTGTAAAAAGAAAGTGTAGTTTGGCAGAAGTAAGTATTTCTGCATGCAGAAGAAGCTGGAATATGTACGTGTGAGTTGCTTAAGACGTTGCGGTCATAATATTTGTGTCATATTACAGACATTTTTGTGAAAAAGAAAGCATAGTTCTGCTGTGTTTCTCAAAAAAGGAAAAAGAAAAGTAGATTAAAAAATGGAGTCTATATTTTCACTGTCTTTGGGGACCCACAGAGGTAAGAGCTGAAAAAAGTTTGGAAAAGTTTTGTAAAAGCTTCTCGCTCCTTGTGAAGAACAGAAACAGAAGACAGAGTAGAACAGCATATCAATGTGCACAGCTGGCTAGGAAGAATTTTTTGACTCAGGAAAATATGTGAAGAAAAAGTGCTGCTCTGCTGCAGTTTTCTCAGACATGTAAAGCCCTACATTTTTAAGCAAATATTTATGGAGCAAGCAGACAGTGTACTGTATAAATGAGCTTGTGTTTAAAGGAGGTAGAAGAGGGAAGAATTTAATAGGTCTTTTTCAACCCAAATATGCTGTTCTTTTCCTTGCTGAAATTAATTTTGTAAAATAGGTCCATAGATACTGATCACTGTTTCAGAGCCAAACCTGCAAAATCCAGCAGAGTATAGTGCCAACTGCAGCCAGAGGGTAGTTTATAAGAGAAGAGATATGATTTAATGTGACTGGTTTTGCAGCTCTTTTTCAAAAGGGTATGCTGTTTTTTTCAGCAAAAGCTCAAAAATATGAAGAAAGATCAGAACACTGAAGTACACCTTTAAGGATTCTTTAATTATCTTGTTTCAGACATTTCAGATTCCTGAAAAAAGCTACTCTGAGAACAGTAAAGTCCCATATTAATTTATTTTTCTGTCTAGTACTGTAGGCTGAAGCCAGAGATTAAGTTCAACTAACCTATGTTAGTGTCTTTAGAAAATTGTTTCCTTCTCCCTCAGTGATGCCATAGCAGAGGCATTGGTCAATATAAAGAATAAAACAGAGTGATTACTCAGACTTTTGTGGTTTCAATATTAGGTTGGAACACAGTTTTAGTGGCAAACACTGCTGGATATGATAGTGCTTTTATCAAGAAGAGGACTCCAAAAATGGCAAGAGACCCCAAAGGTCTTCAAAGAAGGAAAAATCATCATATTTTTAGACATAGCATATTTATCTTTTTTATTGCACTCTAAGGTTCATTAAGTGTAGTCAGGCCCTACATTTAGCCCAGGAGTCCATAAAGTGAATTATAAAGAGAGCAGTCAGGCCCTAGGCACCAGAATGCAGATCAACTGCATCCTGAACCTTGCCAGCCTTTGTTCTCCCTCTCTCACCTTATTAGGGCTTTGTTTACATGGAAGTATGCTATAGGGAGTGTACCATTTTCTTAAAATTATGCTTAACAGAGTAAAATTATTAAACGGCCTTTTGGTGAAGATGGCTTGGACTGAAATTCATATATATTGACTGGTCAAGATTAGGGGTTCCAAATAAAATGCACGAAACACTGTGAAATGCCCCAAGATGACTTGAAGCATTAAGAACTGACACTAAAATCAGCTTTCCCTGATAATGAAAAGCATCAGTCTATGGAATTTTTTTAACAGCCTTTTTCTTGCAACATCTTGTTGCTTTTAGGTTAAATGCTTGTACTACAATATCTTAAGTTTGCAATGGCATTCTAGAAGGAGAGCTGTCAGAAAAGCTAAGGTCACTTGCTTGTCCAATGACAATTAAGTATTGTTGAAAAGCTTTTTAGTAGTATGTGAAAAACATAAACGGCATCTCTTCCAGTAATACCATAATTGTGTGTCACACAAATTGCATTTGGTCCTTCAAGGCTCCAGCATGGTAAATCCTGGTGATGCATTTCCTCTTAAAACTTGACAACAATCCAAAGCAAATTAAAACAATCCCACCACTTTATCAAACATATAATTAGAAATAAATATGAGATTTCAGAGACTACCAGAATATTGATGTGCAAAAATCAATTTAATAATAATCATAGAAACTCATATTCTTTATACTACACATCAGTAGTATCACATCAGTGATTAGTAGAGTTAACAGTGAGTGAAATAATATTTCAGGTGATCTTTCAATTGGCCATGCAATGACATTATTACCACTGGAGATATTTAAAACATGTGTAGACATGGTACTTAGGGATATCATTTATTGCTGGACTTGGTAGTGCTGGGTTAATGGTTGGACTCGGTGATCTTGAGGCTCTTTCTCAACCTAATGATTCTATAATTCCACTGCCATAATGGCTTTGTGAAGGCAACCATTCTAAATGCTCCTTTCTGGAATTTCACTCTGACCAGAGTCCACAGTTGGGACTACTTGGCTTTGGGTAAAAAAAAAAAACCCAAATCAACAAAAAAACCTCAAACATTTTACTCTCAGGATTTGTTCCTTGTGGAACAATTTTTGCAAGGCAGTTGTGAGTCAGCAGAGGGACACTCAGCGCTGTGACACAGCAGCCCTGCTGATGGGGTGCAGAGGCACCTTGGAATTCCCTGATAAAATGGTGCACAGCTGAAGAATCAGCATCAGAGGCTTTGCAGATGGAATATTAGAGATCATGACACTGGCCACAGGAGTACTGACAGAGCTGATTGCAAAGCAGTTCCTCTCCAGTGACCTCCACAAGGCTTTTTTACCCTGCTAAGGAAAAAAAATTACTCTTCATTCATATTGAATAAGATGGATTCTTTTCATCTTCAGTTCTACACATTTTCTATGTTCATGGTTTGAAACTGGTCACGCACCAGCAGCATATTAATAAAAACCGATTAATTATATCAATCTGCTTGCTAGTTTGTTTGTGAGGTTTGTTATTTACAAGATAGGAAATTAAACTTTGCCTAGTGAGTAAAATCAGATTGTAACTATTCCAGTCATTAATTGTATTTCACTTGTAATTTTCATACTGTCAAACATATATTCCAGTTTGCAATTAGTTTAACTAACTTTAAGCTTTTGTTTATTCCATCCTATCAAGTTTCCTCTTAATTTTATTATTTTTTATTATCTATTTTAAAAAAAATAATATTATTATATATTAAATTATTTTATGATATTAAATGTTGTATTATTACTTAATTTTAAAAAAATGTTTAGGTTTCCTAATCTGAATACTATAATTTAATGATAGAATTATGATTACAATGTTGATAATGCTTTCCAAGGGAGTGTTTAATTATTTGGGGTAGATTGAACCAAGTGTTCTGGAAGAAAAAGAGAACAGAGAGAATAATGTCACTTACTTGATATTTTGGCATCATTATGGACTTCACTCACTTAATCTGACCTGGATTCTCAGTCAGCCTTCTGCAGGTGCAAAACATGCCTGCTCACCTACAGCCTGGATATTCCATATGCAGAAAGAGAAATTTAACTGGCTAACCAGACACACACACAAGCCCACTCCCTACTGGAAGTAGGCTTCCTACTATCCTGCAGTACTGCACACCTAACCACATCAGTCTAAGTCTACTTAGAAAATTGCTTACCTTCTGACATTGCCTATGCAAGCATAGGAAAAAGGCTATAAATGTTCCTTACCACTGTAGTTTGGTGACATAAGATGCACTTCTCCATTAAACTGCCCACATTGTTTTCCACTTGAATATGAGCTACAACTCTGTCACATTAAGAGACAATCTAGGTTTTGAACAGATATCATGCAAAAGCAAAATATTAAGGATATTTAATGAAGCCCCATCCTCAAAACATAATGCAAACTGTACAGATCAAAAACATCAAGTGAAAAATTGACAAATATTTCAGGCTGTACAATATTAAAATTAATCCAACTGAGCAGAATAAATTCGGTTAGGAGCTGTATTATTATGGTTTAATGCCAAAATAGCAGATCCTGATGAAGACTCCTATTTTTATGTACTATATTTATATTTAATTCATATTTAATTCAGTCACTTTTGCCTGATTTACAAATCTAGTGTGAAGACACACTACTAAAAATTGAATAGTTCAGGCATATAATTTGGAAAACTGAGCCATGAGACTTCTGAATGGAGAGCTTGTCACTTAAGACAAGGGGTTTTTTTTGTCATTTGGCTAAATCAAATCCAGATAATGTAAGTATCATCAGCTGGGAAGAAGAATAATAACAATAACAATACTAATTTTTTTAAAACCGTCAGAAGAGTATATTTGAGTATGCACTGGTTTGTATTGGTACTTAAATACACAAATGAAACCCGTGGAACTACATATTCATATGGGGTTATCCTGAAACTTGGAAAAGCATGGAGAACCCTCCACTGAAGGAGTTCAACTTCTTTTGAAAGACAGTAAAAAATCTCCAGCCAAGTTTTATAAGGACTGAGTGAAACAGCCACAGTAATTGAATCTTTCTCCAACAAAAAACCCAAGATGGCTTGTAACCCAGTATTACTGCATCAGGCCATATGTGCTGGATCATTAAAGGCAGTTAAAGTAAACAGATAAGCAGGAAATCCAGTCTGGCTTTAAAAATCTAGAGTGCAATCAGCTACTTCCACAAACTTAGTGAAGTGACCCAAAGCTCAGCAATTGGAACAATGAAAAGTGTTTATGGGTTTTACTCATAAATTGTCTTTCACTGAGTGCTTGACGCACGGAAATAAAATGCTTTGCTTGTCTGTTAGTGACTGAGAGAACAAGTATTCTTAAACCATAATAAATATATATTTTTAAATCTGTAAAAAACTTAATACATTAACAAGGAAATAGCAGCTTGTACTGAAACAAATAGGGCAGTATAGACATGCAATACCAAAACCAATGGGAGAAGCACTGACTGAGGTGAAAACTGAACCCATGCTGGTCTGGATCTAAAATTCTTCTTAGGGGATCAGGTATAACCTGAGTTTGTTACTTCTGAAAATCCAGTCAGCTTGAACCTGACACATCTGGGCACATCTAGCATTGCCAGGAGAGGAAGGAGGTTCTCCCCACGTCCCCTGACAGCCAGAGGGTCTTTTAGGATAAAGTGCTGATCCTGCAGGAAAAGGATCTCCTCTTATCTTAGGAGAGCTGAGGTTCACAGCAGCCTTCACAAGCTGATCCTAAGCCACAGAACCACAGAGATCAATCTTAAAACCTGGCATTTAGAGCTTGGTAAAAAAAAAAAGAGAAAAGTTAAAAAAAAAATTCTTTCAATTTAAAATTTTGAAGCTCCTTTTTGGTGAAACAAATTATTCATTTTGAGTCCCATCCTCTTTCTCACACAGCTTTGGAAGGAATACCCTCATTTTCTTCTCTGCAGCCACCAAAAAAGTCCTGAGAACCTCAGATACTGCTTTTATTGCAGGTCATACCTGCAGTGGCAGCCCATGACAAAATGATATTTTACCAAATGAGTAAGCCGAGTCTTATATTTTATTACAGCATAAAGTATTAATGAAAATCAAGAAATATCAGCATTCTATTATTCAGTGATTTTTTAAAAAACAGATATTAAGAAAAAAAATGTATTAATGAAAGAAGCACGATTTTTACTTTATTTAAGGTATATATAATCAGCCAACATATCTAGGTGATTGATATCCAGAATGCACTGGATATCAAATTGTTCAAATGGTCTTCTGAAACCAGAGCAAAACAACTAAGCCTGAGCCAAAATTAAATATTCTCAGAAAGTAACAGGAACAAAGGTAGTTATTTGTAAGGCAGATGTTATATATTGGTATTTTTAACTCATCGTAATTTATTTTGCCTGGAAGCAAGCAAGCGTGCCATTTTCATACAGCTCTTTGGGATTTTTTCACCAGTTTTATGCCACTGGGTAGTATTTACTGATGAAATACAGTCAGAATGGCTTTCTGTGTAATTGCACTTTCAGTGAAGCAGTCAGATTCTCTTCTTCAGTACTCGCTTGCTCTCACACCCACATATTCGTATGCAGTGTCTTATCTCTTGCTGTCTGGCCTGTGAATTATGTGTCTGCCTTTATGTTTTCTGCCAGTGTTTGCTCATCATTGGTTGGTCATTTTTCACCTCCTGAGTTACACAGTCATCACTTGTTACCACTCGTACTTCCATGATATAAAATGAGAAGTATGTCCCTTCACTATTTAACTCTGTTTGTGCTAAAAGAGGCTGAGGACTCTTCTTATCACAACATGTTGGGGTTTTTTCCTAATCAAAATCAATCTAAAGCTGAAAAACCAGGTAACTGTAGTGTATTGTTACTAAAATTATCAGAGTAAGCAACAGTCTTGGTCTCTGCCTGTGAAATACTGGTCCATAACAGATCACTGTGAGGTTAAGTCTGTTCTTCCACATTATGGTGCACAGCTGGCTGAGTTGGGGAGAGACAAATTAAGTGGAGATGCACACAAGTTTCTGTGAATTAGAGAACACTGCAGGGCAGAAAATGGCTTCCTGAAAGCAGCAAGAAGCACTTAACCAGAGAGACCACGTGAGCAGCAGGAATTACTTGTTCCCTTAGCTGGGAGATGTGGCAGCATCTGCTCCAAAGCTGCCATTGAGTCACCATAAACAACCCCCATTCTCTGCTATGCAGCACTGAGAATCAGATACTGGTGGAGTGACTGTCTTCCTGGTATTGCAGCTAAAAATACTTCAAGGGCATGTATGAATGGAGGAAAAAACACAGCAGTTTGCTTTTCAGACTGAATTACCAGCACAAGAATGCATGCATTTTAATGAAAATTCTGTTCACATAGTGAAGTGTTCAAGAAATTGAAACACCTATGGGATTCCCAGTAGAGCCTCCTAAGAGGCTTCCTCTATTTTTTTGTGACTTTCACTATAAATTAATTGCTGACAAGTTTATCACACATTGTGCGCACAGATCTTCAATTGTCTTAGACTGTGCATTCCCTTAAAGCACTTTGTTCTGACAATACTAGAAAAGTCTCTAGGCATGCCAGAAATAGTAAAATCCATGCAAATTCTTTGGCCCCAGCTGTAAGTCAACAGAAAAAAAGACAGTTCACCACTTGCTAGTAAAACATCAGTATTGCTTACAAAGGAAAAAACAGACTTAAATAACTATTGATTTATGAAATGCTGAATCATGGGATCATATGTGCCAGAAACCTTGCCATGATATGTTTCCCATCCTGTCTGGGGTTTTTTTACTGAAAATGGATTGGGAGAAATGAGTGCATTCTCCAGATCACAGACTCTTTATCAGCAGTTACTATGAAAAGCTTGATCACATGAGAACAAACCTATCTCCATCTGGGAAATGGGTTCCATGCCCACGGTGAGAGGGCTGGATGAACTTTAAGGTCCCTCCCAGTCTGAACCACCACTGTATGACTGTATGAAATAACAGTCCACTTTGCACAGCCACCCCCTGTGCCCAGACACAGGTGGGACTCCAGCTTCAGAAGCATGAGGCTGCCTGACCTGACCCCGGGGTCCAGCCACTCCTCTGCAGGGGTAGCTCTAGGGGGAAGGAAATCCCCCCTTGCCCAGCCAGGGTGCTGGCAGCCTATTAACATGGGTGAAGCTGAGCTGATCAGAGGTACAATTACATGGTCAACTACCATGACAAAGCTGCCCAGTCCTCAGAGAGCTACAGGTTTAATAAGGTACATACTGGAAATCATGGCTTCTTATTTCCAGCAGACACTTAAGGAAAAGCAGCACCTGAGGCAATGTCAGAGGAATGCCATATAGCACAACTGCTGAAACACCTCCAGTTAAAGATTAAAAAAGCACAAAAGCAGAAAAAAAAGAAGTTGAAAGTTGCTTTTCTGCATATTGGAGCTAAATCACAAGTCACTTGGCAACTTGTTTCTCAGGAGGTCTCTAGGAGCAATAAGTGAATTTGCTGCCAGGAAGTATAAAAGGTAACGTATTCACAACTATGGTTACCATTCCTGAAATGGTTGCACAGCCAGCCATGGTCTATAACCCCATAAATACACATATTCAGTGCTGAAACTGCTCCTTCTTTCCTGAGGGCTAGAATTAGGGCAGGAATGTTCGGGCAAAGACTGTCTGGTCTGAATCAAAGACCAGCTCTATAGAAATGAACATGCAAAAATTCATTGTAATTTTCTGCAGTTTGCAGCAGTTAAGTGCTCATCCCTAACTTTGTGAGCCTGAAAATCTACTGGAAGCCCAACTGAATAAAACAAATGTTGTAGAGCATGGAAGAGTACCTTGTACTGCTTTAGCTGTGCAGCTAAACAGTGCTGCTAGTGGGACCCTCTTTTACAGAACCAAAACAAAGGGCTGTGAGACAACCTGTGGACAAGACACTTTGGGTTTTGTGCAAGTGACCTGTGCTGCCAACACTCTTCTGACCAGAGATTTGTTTTTAACTGTATGGAGAGAAGAGTGACCTAAATAAGGCTTGCTCCTTGCAAGCAGACCTACCTGAAAATGTATGAATCATGGGGTTTACAGAGCAAAAGTCTAGACAAATCTAGGAATTTTAATACAGTTTGAAAGACTCAGAGTGGACACAACTCACTCTCCCATTCAAAACTTAGAGGCATCTTCCATAGTATGAGTAAAAGGCCTTAATTTTTCACCTTCCAGCTCACTGGAGTGCATACAGGCCATTTTTAGCAACACATGTTTACATTTTGTTATAAAAAAATATGTGCCATTCTGGTCATCTATATCAAAAACTTCACAACAACAACCTAAAATTTGAAAAATTCTCATCACACGACACATGAATTTTCCTGAGGGCTGAAAGATTTTTAGGACATGAGTACTCCATTGCCAAATATCACCTTCTGTTAACTGCAATTTTGGAGGATGTGATTGAGTTCTGCTGCCCTTGAAAAGAAGAAAAACAAGCTGTTTTTCTCTAGCTCTGGAGACCAAAACCACTGAAACGACATGGTTCCCCAACACAAAAGCCAGTTTTTATAATGAACATCTCAAAAACAAATCCCAAACCTTTCATCACCTTGAATATATTCTAGAATAGGCAAACCTATTTTATCTCACACTTGTTATTTTGACTTTAGAAATATCACGGTTTCAAAAAGTGAAACAGCTGGACAAATAAAAAAATAAGATAAAAAATAAAAGGAAATCACAGCAAGGAAAGCTCATGGAAAGTTCAGTTGTGGAGAGATCTGGAAAAATATGAAAACAAGCTCTTCCCTACCCCAATGGGCTGACTCCTGGTGCCTGGGATATGTAGCAGTCATGACTTTTACAGCTTTGTGAGGGATGTTAACACAGACAGCCCCTGCCTTCCTCTCCACTCTCTGACAAGGGGGACAGTCACAGCAGGGAGAGGGCAGCACCTTCGGGAGGCAGCTGGGAAACCCTCATCTCCCCAGGGATGCCTCATCCAGCTGGCTTCCCTCTCAATGATCCCACTGTGCCTCCACACCATCTCCCAGTGCTGCTGCAAGACTCTCAAGTGCTTTGATGTGCAGCTAGCAAAGTATCACCTTCAGGAGGTGAGCAAGGGGAAGAAGTTATTCCACGTGCATAAGGCATAATTCCGGGTAAAGCTCTCTGTACTGCTGAGTAAACAGTCTGACTTATCCTGTGCGATTGCTTCCTGTTTACCTGTGAGATAAGGACTGGGGTGGAGCAGCCCATTGGACAGTGACCCAAAGTCTTTTCTAATGCATAACAGATGAGACAAAGTTGAAACTGAAAGAGATTGCATTTAATTTTTTAGCTGCAGCCAGAATCTGTGATCAAGTGTGAAAGTGTGAAAGACACATCCACATCCTCTGTGCTACAGGGAGTGGTCAGTGCCTAGTGTTGCCAGTAATTGTTTTATCTTTCAGGACAAAAGCTCCAGAAAGGAGAAGACATAGAAGCATAATTTTAGTCCAGGATGCAATTACATAATTCCACTTCCACTTTTTTTTTTTTTTTTAAATTCAGTGGCTTTGTAGCAAGTTCTAAAACTTATGCCAATTCAACAGCATGCAGCTGTGGACATGCACCTCTGAAAAGTGTAAGAAGCCTTTGTTCCTGAGCCACTTGTAACCAAAATGTAATGGTGAAAAAGAAATGTGAAAACTCTGCTTAACCAGACCTTTACATGGTCTACTACATTTCATTATGCAAAGTTATAAGGTTGAAATCACAGATTTAGAAGGTTATTTTTAAATAATTAGACAAATCTTTTCTCAGCTAAGCACAACACATTCTGAACAAATTATTACTGCAAATGCTGTATGTATACTGTTGTCCTTTCCTCTTGCAATGTTTTTCATTCAAATTAACCTTTATAATTTCATTTTTTTAAAAAAAGTACTTCAGAAGTAATAAATACTCTAAAATAACATGAAACTACCTTTCATGTTTCAACTTTCATCATTCAACTACTCTCAAAAAGAGTAAAAAAAATATCTTGTACAATTAATTAAAATATGATGTTATTATTTAAGAATACAAACAGGAAAATACTGCTGTTGGATGAAAATCTCTTGAGCTATTATAACTTTCTCTCATTCAGCAGACATAAAATAATGTAGCATAAAACTAATTTCATGCTGCCAGATAAATCAGTGTGTCATGTTCATATAACTATGCATTCTTAAGTAAAAGTTGACTTGAAACAAAGCATATGCTACATTATTTTTAAAAAAGCATGCAGAAGTGCATGTGTACACATTATATGGCATTTAATGTAATTACAACTGAGCTGAATTCTGCATGAAAGTCTGGATTCACCTAACTTTCAAATGTCTGCAGGAATAATTTCTGCCCCCAAACATCAGCCCCACAGTCAAGAACTCAAAGGACACCATTACATCAGGGATTCAGTTGGGCCATCATGTATTTTCACTTCATTAGAATATTTTTCTTCATTTGCAGCAAGCATCAAAAGCAGAGAAACATATTTCCAAACAAAGAGATGAAGTAATTTTATACATCTTTACCAGCTATCTCCTTTTTAAATGTGTTGGTAAAGATGACATTTTAGCTTAAGATTGTTTTCACTAATCATTAACAAATATCATCCTACCTAAGACATTATTCAATAAATGTGTACTTAAGAGTTTTCTTGGGAATATTAATTGGGAACATTATTTATTTTTTGTAAAATGTATTATATGTACATCAATGAATCCAAGACAGCCTCAGTTTTCTTTTGTGGATTTTCATATTTTTTGCCTATTAATCCTCTTTTATTTCTGAATATATCAAAACAGTCTCTCGAGGTATTGCTTATAAATTCCAGAACACCTTGTAAGTAAAAACTTGTTTTCCTTACTCTTTTCATATTCCATGGAGATTTAAAAAAATTTCAAGTTCACCTAATTGTTCATTTAAAATTTTCAGTTGACTTGTGTTTGGTGTTATTACCTGTATTTAGTTTTCATATACTTCCATGCCATGCAGATAAACCACATTAATTCTGGAAAGTTTCTGGTTGTTTCAACACCATTAGCATATATTTAAGTCCCATTTGTTATAACAATGATCATTATTAGTTTGTCCTGTTCCAGTGAAAATTCCCAGAGAGAATCCAAAGCGCATGGCAAAGGCTACAAAGGTCTTATTCTAGAACTTGTTTGTGGGTTGCCATCACTTGGGGATACTATCCAGGCATCAGAACACCAACACTTCACAGCACTCTGTAATATTCATCTGTCACATTCTCAGCCTGGCCAGGAGCAGCATGGGGTGGGTCAGGAGATGCACAGGCTGTGGAACCTCACTGCAGGGGAAGGGACAGTGTGTCCCACCTTCCCCATCCCCAGCTGCAGAGTATGGAGAAATCACAACATGTCTGTACCAAAATGCTTTAACTTAAATTGCTTAGCTGGACTTTCATTCTACACTTCAGTTTCACAGCAGAATGCATTTAGTTAGCTTACAGAGACAGCATGGGAAAGCCAGGCCACCTTCCTTCCACTGTTTTCTGCTCATTATCCACTCTGATGGATATTGTGGCATTGCAATTTCAATTTTGCGGTGATTCAGCTCTTATATTGGGAGTTTGCATCTTCTTATACAGTTCTTCCCCCTGCAGTTTTTCATGAGCTTCAGTCGAATTCCACTGAATGAGAACACGGCTCACATGAAGCCACAATACCTTTTTTAATAATACCATTTTTCAACAGTGGTTTTGGCTGCCTTTGTAAAAGAAGTTTTAGCAAACAAAAGAGGTGTTCCCATTCAATGTATTGCAAGGAAAACCAACAGAGACTTCTGCTAACAGGTACCTGCTACTCTGGATGTCTCCTCTGATCACTGAAGCCAGGATGTTTCTTCTTACATTATATTTATTTCCTTTTTCTCTAAATAAATATGCACCATGCTGAGGCTGAGTTTCCTTAATTTCACAGGTTAGCCATCTATCCTACAGTACAATCACTTGTGTTGATATAATGAGCTTTAGTATAATTGTCCATACTATGATTACATCTATGCTATCAGAGACTTCAAATTTCTTTGCTTCAGTAAATATTGATTATCTATAATCTATCTATTTATTATATCTAGATATGCACTGAGAACTTGTACATTTTGCATAAGCAATTGATTAACAGAAAGCCTTGTAATATACAGAAGACACGGAGAGTCATGTAGTGTAATAATCAGAACGTGAAATTTGGGATTATGTGCACAGTGAGAAAAATAAATACTGAAAGCAAAACAGCAAATATTTCAAAACTATTACCTTGAAACACTAATAGATAGCTAGCCTATTTGGTTAAACTGAGTGCAATACACATTAGAGTATTTTATAGTTTCTGTAAACGAGATGTTCCCTGTAAGTACACTTTTAGCCTTAGAGAAACAACAGCCTGACGTTGCATTTGACTCCCTGGGATAATAATGACTTAAACATTCTCCTTCACTGCCTTTAACGGCTGAATTGGATAGCTTCCTGTCTGATGGAAAAAACCTTCTTTCTCCATGGATCTCTTCTTTCATAAATATCAGCACCGTAACTGTTTTGCCTTAGTCACTTTAAAAAAAAAAGTCAGTAAGTGCACTAGTATATTTGCTAACCCTTTACTTTCTAAGGGATTTTTTGCCTTTTTTTAATGAACTAAAAAAAATAGGAAAAAGGACAACAAATGAGAGAAAGCTATTTCTCATTGAAAGTGTTTGCTTTATGATTTTGTAGTATTTATATACCAGCAATCTTAAAAAAACTCTACCATATGGATATTTTGCAAGTATTTCTTCCCTTGTCAGACAAAAAGCTATTTTTACCTAATAATTAAGGCACTTGCTAAGATGCCTCTCACAGATATTTCTTCCCATGCAACTATTTTGTCTTATGATTGCTAAGGGCTGTTTTTAATGAAACAAGATGGCTGAAGAAAAATCTGAGTGCACTTCCAATTGCTGGACATGAGATATTTTAAATGCATTTTGGTTCTATACAGTCTTCCAGTTGTTTGCATTAGCTGTCAACCACAAGTTGACTACAAATTTTAGCCACACACTGCTTGGTGTCTGGGCTTCCTAGTAATAGGCTTCATATTTTTAAGAATCAGTCATAATTCACATAGCATGCAAATCTAAAAAAGAATCCTGAATAGATTCTTGCTCTGTGCAATTTGAGGGGAACACTGTAAAGCACATGCAAATGTCAATATTATTCTCCACATGTAAATATTCCCTCTGTTTGCATAATCCTCATGGGTATCATCTTTCAGTATTTGGCTTCTTCTAGCAGATCAAAGGGCAAAGCAATGGAGAGATCAGCAGTAATGAACATCATGAGAAGCATTCGAACAAAAAAAGCTTTTTAGCCTTAGCAAAACTAATGTCACCAAGTTCAGTTTCTGGTTATTATTAGGTCAGTTTTACACATGTCAAGTGATGTTTTGAGGCATCAAACGAAGAAAATACTGCCTAGTGCTTCACCCTTTTCCTACAACCCCTACTACAGCACAAGGAAGACACACTAAAAACCACCCTGGGGTGTGATGCAGCAAGTGTTTGTACATCCACACACATTCACACCCCTCTACAAATAAATGAAAACCATACTCTTCAATCCAGAGCATATCCTCTGCCTTGAGACAAAATGTTTCATTCACTCTTTTAATCAGCTATTAATACCCCTCAGCTCTAGTGATCATGTCCACCAGACCAGGCTCAGGCCAACAAGACTGACTGGGCACACCCAGCGGATCCCAGCAGCGAGGCAGCTGTGTGAGGGACCCCATCCATGTCTGTAAGTAACTGATGGGAGGTTGTCAGGAGGATGGAGCCAGGCTCTTCCCAGTGGTGCCAAGCAATAGGACAGGAGCCAACAGGCAGAAACTGATGCACAGAAAGTTCCACCTGAATGCGAGGAAGAAATTCTCTTCTGTTCAGGTGACCAAGCACTGGAACACTTTACCAAGAGAGATTACTGGAGGTAGTCAAAAAACATCTGGACACAATCCTTGTCATGTGCTCTGGGTTGACGCTGCTTCACCAGCGAGGCTGGACTCGATGACCCACTGTGAACCCTTTCAACCTGACCCATCCTATGGTTCTGTAATTGAGGGGTTTTGCTTCTTTTTCACACACATTACTGTCAAATCCTGAAGAAGAGTGGTTTTTGCTTTGTTTAATCCAGTGATGCAATAAACAATAGTTTTCCCTGCAAAAATTAGACTATTCTTGCTTGAAATTATTGATTTTAAAGCAACAGTATTTTTATATTTTGTTCATTTAAAAGTTTTCCAAAATGTTTCATTTTCTTTATGCACCTACAGGCTTTCCTGCTTGCAGATCTCTGTCTCAGATATTGGACACTTCTTGACTCAGAAACCTTCCTGGAAAGGCGTCTTCACAGACACCCCTCAAGTGTACAGCCTTGCTCAGTAAGCTCCAAATTTCCAGCATGGGATTCAGTTTAAGCTTCACGTGTTCAACCAAACCAGCAGTTCCCGCTGACCTCCTTAAGGGACGCTCACTTGCCAAAGGAAGCTTTTTTTAGCAAGAGTATTTTTCAGTACCACTGACTCTTATTTCAGAGCAGTTAACTTTTATTGCAGTCAATTTCAAAACTCCAAGTTGTTCTGAAATCCATTATCACCTGCTATCTGACTTTATAGGTCTGGATTTTCTCCATGTAGCAAATGTACCCTAGGAGGACTCTAATTAGAGGCTTAGTTGTTTTGTTAGTGTTTAAGTCAGTATGAAGTACATCTTTGTACATGCAATTCAGCGATCCAAAAAGTATTCTTACTTTCTATTGCACTGCCAGGTACTGCATATCTTAATCTCAGTTTCACCCCCTAGTTTGCCTCCTGCATTTATTGCCTCAGCTAAGCCGAATAATAAACTGCAGATGCAGATAAGGGACAGCATACTTTGCAGATTATCCCAACAGCAATGAGGCACTCATGTCTTTGCATAGCCACGGCAGAATTTCTTTGCTTTTTGTTTGTTTGTTTGTTTGTGGCTTGTTTTTTGGTTTTGGTTTTCTGGGGTTTTTTTCTGGTAATTCCTCAGCACGGGGCAGCAGCATCTCCGTGGGTAAAACACTGCCGTGGCCGCAAGGCAATGGCAGCGCCTCGGTGAGAGCTCCGGCTGCGTTTTCTCACAGGGTTTACCGGGGACATATTAAAGACAGTTCTGGCTCCCTCTTGTGGAACATGAGCCGTAGGCAAGGTTTTGCCGTGCACTGGTCACACAACTCAGCCCTGAAGTTTATAGACTAATAAACTCTTTCATTAAATAGATTAAAAGGACCTTGTACTTTTACTTCTAAAAAATAAAATAAATCAAAAATTTCCTTTATCTTCACTATCTTCCTACACTAAACCACCATGCTCACCAACATAATGCTCCAATTCTCCGAGAGAAAGCTCCAGAAGGCTCCTTTCCTTCCTCAGAACTTCCCTGACTGCCTGTCTGATATCCACCTCCCACCACTAGCTCCTTGCATGCACCACACCTGAAGATGAAAGATGCTCTTGCCAGAGTTTTCCCTCAGCACACAGCATCACACTAAAGTATACCTCTAGGATAAACAGAACCAATACTGAAGATAATACTTACATTTCATTCTTGTGGTTGTTTTCTGAGATGTTTCAAAATTTTTTTTACAGAATCTCCTTCATATGAGTGAAATAAAAAGTGAACTGCAATGTGGTAAAAATAGCTAATGTCAGACACAAAAGTAATGAATATTTTCCTTTTCTTCCTTTGTGTTTCAATTCAGCTCTCCATGGATCTACAAAATATGAAGATGACATCGTCTTACTAAATGGTCATGTTTATTTGATGGTCTTTCATGATCTGAAATACTTTATTGCTTTCATTCAGCATAAGAAAATGCAAAGTGAAACAAGAACCAGGGGGAGAAAAAGCCATTATTTAGACTTAAATCCTTACAAGAGGATCCCACATTGTCCTTGACTGGTGAGAAAATACCTTGCTGTTTCACTTCAACATCAAGTTTTCTATGTGATTTTATATGAGGTATTAATTGGTATGGCATATCAAAATAAGCAATATTTTTTAAGGCCAGAATTGCCACCATGTGCCATGTTCATCACTGCACTCAAAGCACAGACCACAACAGAAGAGATTGATTTTTTGTACAAAAACTTTCTAAAAAAGCAAGTTGTGCAGCCTTAGAGGTACAAAAAAGAAAGTGATGGCATTACAGGTATAGCAGGGTTGTTCTGTAGCACTTAAAATGCCACTCCTTGGTCTTACTTCTCATTAATAAACTAATGCAAGTTTTGTATGGTGTGCTTTATTTATGTCTAAAAGTGGTAATAAATATTGCAACTTGTAAGTTAAAAAAAAAAATCCACGAGACTGTCAGTAAGTGAGGTGTATGACTTGACACAGATTCATGCTTTGGAGAAGGGTTACTTGCATTTTTCCTAGCCTCTGCAGGCTTTCACTGAACCAGTAAAATGTTTCCAGCACAGTAAAATGTTGGTTTTCCTGCCATGACAGCAAAGAGAACAAATACAACAGCTGCTACCTAGGAAAGTACAACCAAAATAAGTAAAATTGGTGCTCCTGGAGAAAGAGTAGACACCTCCTGCACCTCCCACATGTATTCTAGTCTTGAAAATGTCTATATAATCCAAATCCAATCCACAGTAGGCTACTTGATTATCCCAACTTGAACTGTTTGGTTAGCCTAATCCTTTCTACTGTGTAAGCACTCATGCCACTAATAAAATAAATAATAATAAAAATGCTAAGTAGTGTTTCTTGAGAGAATGTAATAATTTTGATTTGAAACTTCTGTATTAGAGAAAGCTGACAGAGACAACAAACATCTTTGGAAAACTCCTGCTCCTCATAAATTGAGGCTGTCATGCTGGCTATATTTTTTCTCTTACACTCATTATGTGTTTTATTTTCACTTTTAATTTTCAGAAAAACAAGTGCCCCTTGTAAAGAATCTGGTTTGCAATAACTCAAATCTGTGAAAGCCCAAATGATGCCCAGTCAATAAGAACTCATTTGTTTCAATAAGAACTCACTTCATTATGGTTCTTGTGACTGGTCTTTGCAATATTTTCTTTCAGTATTTTGTGGCAGCTCACAGTCAGCAAATTCACATCTACAAGGAACTCATCATCTTTTACTCAGATGAACTGGAAGAATTAAGTAGCAAACACTGATTTTGCCAGTATTGCTAGTTCCCAGCCAGCCAAAGCTCTCAGCAAAGACGAGCATGGAATTATATCTTTTCTTGCAAAAATATTTTTAAAATATGGTATGAGAGAGTGAAAAAAAGAAAGCCAAAACAAAATGAAAACCCAAGTCTGCCTCCTTATTCTACCCTTGAATAAAAACAGAGATTACATAGTGGAAATTGTTCCATTCATAACAAGAAATTTGCAAGAGGCTTACAGGAATGTCAAAAACAATGTATATGTCTTGCTGAAACCTCCCAGACTGATAAAATCACAGCTTTAGGCTTCTGACCATAATTACAGGCCAAGACAGTATTTTATGTCTGTAAGTAATCAAATTACACAATAATTGCTTGTCACTAGGCAACCATTGATTTTAAGATGAGTTATCAGTTCTTGGGGACAAAGCAGAAGCTAAACATAACCAGCAGTTACTAGTCAATTATTTAAATAATTATTAAAATAAAAAAAATTATCTTTTCTCTCCCCAGAAAACTAGTTTTTTAACTCCCAACTTTAAAAAATCAGCAAATACAGTAGTGTGGCTTTGCTTAATCAGCTCTTGGTTTAATTATGTAGGAGATATAAAAGTGTTTGTGTCAAAAAACAAAAAGAAAAAAGTGAGTATGAAAGATAGACTTTAGCATATTGAAAGTCTCTGCTATAGCACAGGACTGAAAAGTACTATTGGCCATTTTATTTTGTCTCCAACAGCCTCCTAGCAACAGTATTTTCATATTGTTACCATACCTTTTCTTGTTGTTTTTAATCTTTATTTATCTCTGGCACTATGTCAACTAAAGGCTAAAATACAGAAATATGTTGGTTTTTTTCCCTCGGTTAGAAGCCATCTTCAAGGATGTAGCCTGAAGTTATTTACAAACTTAATTACACACATCAATCACCCATTAGTTTATCTAGCTCTTTCCCAGTGTGCTCAGTCTCTAGATTTACCCAAGCGTAAATTCAATTCTCTCTCTTTGGTAGGCAACAATCAGACAGTTCACTTCCTTTTGTACCAAAGGATCTCTGCTCTCTTGATGTCAACTGTATGCATCAGTTCTTGTCAACTTTTATTTTTCTTGAGTATGCTCAAGTTGTCTTCTTTCAGATCTGTATTTCAACAGCACCTTAACACTAGTATTTCCTCTCTTCACAGGAAGTGTCTTTACTGATGATCTGCCAGTTCTCTCTGCCTAGAAATGAGAAAGTGATCTGGCATGGTTATTCCTTAAAACAAGTCCTTAAAATTCCTTCAAATACAAGCTGGCAAGGGAATGAAATCAAACAGTCCTTCTACAAAAGACTACAGACATCTGTACCAGTGAAAGAAATACAAGAATATGAATGGAAGTTCCTAAATGTAGAAAATACTAAGTGTGGTTGCCTGGGCCAGTTAGCATAGCTGAGAATGGATTGGGCAATTGATGTAGGCTGAATGTGTGGCAGAGCAAGCCTGGGGAGTAAGAAACATGCTGTTACCTTGTGCCAGGAGGGCACACCCTTGGCAGAGGGTGTTAAGTGTTAAGTGAGAAGTGTTAAGTGGAAGTTGAACTGATAAAAGTCAAGAGACCCAGAATCCTGTCAGAAGAGTTATCACTGTAGTTGTCCAAAAAGTCTGTGTCCTAGTGCTGGGGAAGGAAAGCAAAATCTGGCAATGATTTCAGGGAGAAGACAATTTGGCAGAGAAGTTGAAGAAAGCAGTGAGAGAAGACTTCCAGTGGTCAGCAGTGCGGCCAGGAGAATCCTGTGCATATATAGGTAGGTCAGTAGCAGAACCATTATATAGTAGTTTGGCATTTCTGGGAAAGAAAAATTAAAAGGAAGAGGAGCAAGGGACACCAAAATAGAAGATACCACTTCAAAGGAACTGATTCTATTGCACTGGCAGAAAAGAAGTAAATCTCAAAAAAAAAAAAGTAAGTAGTTGAATCATCTAAAAAAGATAAAATAAAAAGATGAAACTTAAAAAGAGATCACTTGTGGGTCCTCAATTATCTCAGCTCAAGAAGAAAGTATACAACAGGAAGTAAATGGGAGGCAAAAATCTTTTTGAAGCATGAAGGACTAAATGAGGCTGTACAAAGGCAGATCCATCAGGCAAAGGTCATAAAGGAGAGAAGAAAATTTGCTGTCCACATGTATTGTCATGGGAAAAGCACAGAAACAGATGGCACAGAAAAGGTCAATGTTTATTCATTGTGTTTTACAGTCATACTTGCAACTCTGTATTTTGCTTTCTATTGGCTCACTGCTACCAGGTGCAGATCTTTTACATCTTCCTATTGCAATGCTTCTTTTCCTTCTCCTGCTCACAGAACTACCTTAGTGATTGAGGTTTCTTGCAGTATTTATCCTCCAGCATGCACTACACCCCTCGCAGTTCCACGGCACACACTCCATTACATAGGCAATGCACGGGTTAACAGGGGACACAAAGCACACCCTTCCAAAATATACTTTCTATGTCTTTGATAGTGTTCTCAGTGACAAGTTTGTCTGAAATCTGAATTCTAGGCCATGCACCCAGCTAGTTATACATTGCCTTGGCTGTATTTCTTTTACTGTACAAGCCTGTCATAAATAACAGTATCACAAGCCCTAAAAACTCCAAGGTAGATTAAATTAATGGCTTCCTGTCTGTTCAAATGACATGTTATCCTAACAAAGAAAGAGATAATTTTGGCTCAATACAACTTGTTCATTATAATTCATCTCATTTTGCTCTTTCAAGTACTTAAATGCATTTAGAATTTTTATTCCAGAATTTATCTGGAAATTGGAGGTAGTTGACCGGTCTACAAGTGCCCACCTAACCCTATGTTTCTTCTTTTCCTTCTTCCTCTTCCCTACCACATCTGTATTCTCAGCATTTTTCCTATCTTTCATGTCTGCAGAGAGTGCAAGCAGCTCTAATTTTCAAACAACTTCAAACAATTTTAATTTGGGGCTGCATAAAATGTTAGCTGATGCAACATCTTTCCTCTTAATTGCTGCTCTAAATTCCCTTATTTGAGAAGGACTACTATTGAGTAGCTTTCAGTAATATCAATTACAGACATGTCTCCCTACAAAGATTATTTATAAAAATTTGCACTTCACATAAATTAAAAAATGAACACAGGACATATGTTAAAGTAACCAGTAAAAATTATGTTAATCTTTTACATAAGAATGTATCAGATAAGAAAGGGGAAAAAATACCACAAACAAAGAGTGAAAAAGATTGATATATTACAGTATTGCATTTACTCTAAAAAGCATCATAATTTATTTCATAGCATATTTTTGTTTCCTCTCCTCATTTCTGAATCAAAGTCCTTGAATAGTAAAATATTTCTAATCACTACATTCCCAAAAGTAGAACACAGAGTAGCCTGAGAAAGGAGAGTATTGGCGGAAATGGAAGACAAGAAAACAATTCATATCTCATAGCAGATGTCTTGTCTTTGACATTTTAGATATTCTTCCTTCATGTTTGCTGATTCATTTCTTGACTCTCTCTTTCCTGGAAGCTCATATACTTAGTCACATCCTTCACTCATGTATCTTTTGGAAAAAAACCCATAATTTTTACCTAGTGCTGACAGATTTCATCCTTCTCCCAAGAATTCATACTGAAGGATGCTTGAGGTGTATCCAAGCAGAAATAATCTGCTTTTGGTTTTCACTTAGTAAGCTAATATGTATAAAGGGCTGAGATTGCACTGAAATCCATTTTCAACTACAACTCTTCTCAGTGTAATTCTCTAACTTTGAACCCTTTATTTTAAGGAAGCTTCTCAGACAGAGCCTTCCCTGTTTGAGAAGAACTTGAAGGATTACAGCTCAGGGTCAGAAGAACATAGATCCATTTTATCCCAGAGCAAGCATCCCTACCTAGAACTCTGTTTTGCAAAACTAGTGCAAAACACTGCTTCCAGTTCTTTCTAGGAGCAGGGACCTCCTCTCAAGACTAGGCCTCCTGGAGTAATTTTGCTGTTCCCAGTTCCTTGTTCTTTCTGCAGTGAAGGGTTCAGAAATGAAGGAATAGCCTACAGAAATTTTGGGATTATACTGCCACCAATTTTCAAGCCTGAAAAGTTGCTTAAAAAGTCCACATTGTTCACATGTGGATACACCCGAAATCATGACAATAAAGACAAACAGAATTTTCTTATACAATAAAATCTGGCTAGGGAAAAACCTGTTTAAAATATATCTCATGTATTAGACCAACACAATGTCATAAAACTCAAAAAAATGAACAAACACACAACAATCCCCAAAAATCTGAGAGTAGAGTCGATATGCAAAGGAGAAAATAAAATTATATAAAGGTTATGGTTTGTTTAGCCTCATTTTTTTGTAATTGAGAGAGAAAGCCTGAGTGGCTATAATTTCGTTACAGGGAGCATTACCAATATTTAATAATAGAATGGAAGTTCTCAAGTGTTTTTATGATGTGGTTGTATCACAGTGAATATACAAAATTCCCTACTTCCATTTGCAGTCACACAAGATTCCTGTCTACCCTGCAGAACTGGATGAGATACCATCCTGTAAGCACCAAATGTCTGGAGCAGTGCCTGCTCAACATAATCAGCCAGCTGTCTTAAGGCCACCAACAAGTCTTCTGCAGATCAGAAATTCCAAAACTCTTCAATGAACAAATATTTAGAGCATCCATGTCTACAAAAAAGTTTTCTTGCTACATTTTTCAAACCCACAGAATGATGTTCAGAGGCATAAAGGCAGTGAAAAGTCGCCAGAAAACACCATTCCAACATTTGTGCTTTTAAGCTCTGCAAAACTCAGACATGATGACTCACACAAACTCACATATGATTATAAAATTGATATATCATAATTTTCCAGGGCAATACAAATCTGAGGATAAAAATACAAGCACACTATAGTGTCATCTACTTTTGACCTTTGCTATTTAGAAAAGGGCAGGCAGGTTTTAGTTCTGCCCTGTTAGGAAAAAACATCATGAAGAATGACAGAGCTATGCTAGGACATCTCAGACATAAGCCCTGCTCCTGCACAGTGGTGGTAGCACAGCACCACGTGCTGAACAAAATCCAAAACGAGGAGTGACCATACTTGTTTTTCTCCAGCTTTGCCCATCAGCTTGGCTGCAAACTGTAAGGTTTCCTAATTTCCTCTCTCATGTTGATTATCTGATTTACAACAAAGGGCAAGTTTATATTGAAGCCACTTCTCCTGTCAAGGCATTGAGTGTCTTTCACCCAGCTTGGAGGAGCTATGTATCTTTGTGACAGCCAGTTTGCTGTTCTTATAAACCAATGAAACCAGCATTTTGAGATATCAAGGTACAAATCCTTTAGCAGCAGTGCTTTAAAGACAGCATTAGACTAAGAGGAGAGAGGCTGCAGCAATGTAGTGTGTAGGGAAGGACTCCTTAGACAATATATTTGTTTATAAGCCAAGTATAAACTGTCCCTAAATAAATTATCTTCAGTAAAGTACTGACAACAATTAAACATTTCCAAAATTGACTTAAGTTGATTCTAGCTCTAAAGTTTGGAAGTCTTGGTTTTAACAATCTTGTTTATTCTCTTGAGCCTTTTTTTCTCCTGACCACAAAAATCTCATTTATTTTTTGCACAAAAAAGGCTTGAAATGAAAGTTGTCCAATTCCTATATAATCATTTCACCAAAAAAGAAGATCTAATGGAAAAAAGTAGAGATTATAAATGTTTTATAGTCTGCAACTACATATAAAATGCTACCAGAACTATGACAGGTTGTTTTGCATACTGGGAATTGGTAATTGGTTAAAAATCAACTATACAATAACTTGGAATACATTATACATAAAAGGATTCTATCAAATGAGAAAGTAACATCTATGCTTTTTCAAAGACACTGCTTTTGCAAGATTCAAATAGTAAATATTGGTTATGGTCTAACTATGAAAAAAGTTTTATAGGTCTGTGTCCAACAATTACTGCATTATAGTGTGACTTGGCGCTACAAGGAAGTAAATTATTTAATAAGTGAATCACTGAAATTTATAAAAGAAGAATTTACATATTTCACTGCCAGCACTTTACACCGTCACATATCCAGTCATTATGCCACCACTTCTCAGAGTAGTAGCCCATATAGAATTACATCCTAGAACTTTTAGATTAATTGGGAAGACAATAGGTATTCCAGAAACCTATCCATCTCTGCATAGGTTATTTTTTTTTTACTTTTTCCAACTCTGTCTTTCCAAGAATGAAGAGTGTGGATCCAGAAAGAGACATCTGTACAAATACAGCACATTAGGAAAGCTTGGTGCATTTGGAAGGAATTAGCAGAAGTTAAACTACTATGAAACACCACCTAATCCATTTTTGAAGCACATACTATTTCAGATAAATACATACAACAGGAGTTCAGAGTGTTAAAATCTCAAATTAACCAGAAGCTATAAGAATACTTACTAAAACTTCTAGAACACAGCATGTCTGACCTTTTTTAACTGGCATCTATTAAAGACATGGCCTAAGCTAGAGATGAGTTACAGGGAAAATTTCATGCCCACTGCAGTACAAATCTGATGTGCCATTTAAGTTTCCAAACTGGCAGGGCTACAGCTCCAGTTATCAGAGCACAGTATTTGAGGTAATCCCTCAAACGTGTTTTGTAGCTAATGAAAAGGTAAACATGTCTATGCAGAATTTAACTTTGCAGGCTACCTAGACTGCCAAGTTTCAGCTGCATGTATTGGCACAAATCTGTCACACTAAACAAGGATTGCAGAGCATGTCTCTCCCAACTTCTGAGCTGTGCTCCAGTCACCTAAATCAGGAGGCAGAAAACAGGGACTCACAATGACTGTTGGGCCTTTGTGGTTTTGGAGCCAAGACTGAATATATATTCTCAATTTTTGCAAGTTTCTGCATATATGCAACTTTCTTTGTTAAAGACCTACCAAAATTCTCCAATATGATTTCAGAAAAAAAAAAAAAACAAAAAAAAGCATTTTTAGTCAATAAATATTTTTTTTCTGAGCTCAGTTTTTGTTCTACAAATGGATCTGAAATAAAATGGCATCTTGAGGTGTACAACTATTCACTTTAATTAAAAAATATCAGTTTTACTCAATACCTAGTTGGCAGAATTCAGAAGTCTTGGCTTTCTGAACTGTTCAACTTGAAGTTTCACCAGAGATAATAAACATGTAACTGAAATAATTCTTCTGGTTTCTAATAGCCTTCATATCCCATAATTATCTTCTACTTCATAAAAATGTAGAGCACAACTGCTACCAAATGGGTCATTTTCTTCAGGGCATGAGGAAAATGACCTATTAGATAAAAGACAATTTTATCTGCATGCTTCTTTTTCCATGTCAGAGAAACAATCAGGAGGACACTTAGCAGTGGTAGCTGGGTGTGCTGCCAGCACGTTAATTTTTAATGACAGTACTGACTGACCCTGGCACTTAGATGAAGCAGTTAACTGCATGATAATCACTGTGGCAAATGCCATTGGATTCAGTTAGCAATACACTTACCAGTCTATCAGTTTATAAATCAAATAAACCGTCTTTCAGCCTTGGCCCTTCTACTGATATTACTTTTTTGCATATCTTTTTCAGCAGAATAATCAACCTGAAGTCAATCTGTATTCATGGGCAAATCTGTATTCAGGGCCAAAAAGCTGATTGTCTCACAGATGACACAGAAAAGGAAAAGCAAACAAAATCTTCATTGGTTATTGAAATGGAGGATAGGGAATCAAATTACTTGTTGATAAAGGACAAAACAATAAATTACATTAAGAAACAGCATGCAAATGTTTCCACTATATGCAACACATTTTTATTTTGGCCCTAACTCTGTTGAACAATGAAACACTTTCCATAAAGCTTTTGCCACTTATTTCCATGCTGCTTCAAAGGTCCTTCTTTCCCACCCTACCTTAAACACCCTCAAACAGCAAGGGAAGGCCCCCCTTTAACACTTGCACATACAGGCAAGACCCAGCCAGCACTGACAGATACCTGCAAAAGCCAGAACAAATAATTGCTACAGCTGACAAATCATTTCCAGTTTTTACTGGAACATTAAAAATATTTTGTGTGAGCTATGCCAATTTTCTCCTACTTGTGGGCATCTAGAGCGAACAAGTTCCATCCTAACAGGTATTTTTCTTCAGTGCTTCTCCCTCTTTCAGAAGTCAAGCAGCCTGTTTTTACTTAAATTTTCCAGAAATAATCTATCAATAGTGCTATCAGGCTGGAAACAGACATCTTTATTCAGCTTAGAGGTATAGGGACATAAGAAGAAAGCAGCAGCCAAGAAGATCTTGGATCAACAATTTTACATATAACCAATGCTAAAAATTATTGGGGCAGGGGGTTGGGCTGTTCCAGCTTAAAAATTCTATTCTAGTCTACTTCCTCCCCTCAAAGTTGCCTTGGAAAAAAAGATGTGCAACCTTTTTTGGTGAAGATACCAGTTAAGGATGACACTTGAAATATCCTGATAATAATGGAAGGTAAAGACATCTTACTTAGAGAAACATTTTATTCACTTTTACCGCACCTGTATTGTGCAAATTTTTTAATCTCCTAATTCTTCAGTGCTTATTACAGAGATACTGAAAACCAAAACTGATGTATCAATCCCAGTTGTCACCTCCAAAAGTGTTTTCAAATTGTAAGAAATGGACAATTTAATTTTTAAAAGCACAGGCGCTGCAGAGAGCACCAACACACGGATCTCTCCTAGTAAGCGAGGCAACATTATTAGCAATTCATCCTCTTGGGGCTAAAATATCCTACAGCCCTGATTGCACCTTAAGCTTTTTCAGACTGTTTAGCTTACAACTTTGCTCCAGAAATCACTGTGAGGCACATAAACCTGTGCAGCAGCCACTGCACCTTCATACACGCTGCCAAACCCCTTCCAGCCTGCCCTGCTTCAGGCACATCTCTCACCTGACTCACCGTTTTGTTTAGCTGCTGACTCTGTCCGATTGCCGGGCAGCACATGGCAGTGTTTCACATGTAGCACAATCACAGCCTGTCTCACAGCCAGAGCATCATGCAGAGAGCTGCCTGGCTGAAATATCAGACCCATTTCCTGACTACCCAATTTTTCCTCTTCTTATTCTCCCATTTATTGGGTGTCCCTGTTTGAATAGGAACAGTCAGTTGTGGAGATGTAATTTAACAAGATAAAACCTACATGGGAGCTGGCTGTGGCTGACACCAGAGGTGCCAATCAGCACTACACAAATATGCACAGTTTTGTCATTTTATTCTTTAACAACTTCTTTCCTTGTTTGCTCTGAGTGCAGTGATGCCAGCACACTGCAAGAGGTCAAGGTGCTGAGCAGTGCCTCAGCCCCTGACAGGCACACATGGCCCAGGCTCATAGACCTTCATCCCTTACCACTGGGGCTGTCAGCACAGCAAAGTCATGAACCAACCCCAACTCTGTCCCACCCAGCCATCAGCCCATCTCCTGCCATGGTAACCAGACTCACACTGGTGTTTCAGGCTACCTCTGAAGGAGTTTATCCCAGACTGATTTTATTCTGGCAGGATCCCTAAGGAGTGAGGAGAATAGATGAGGGAAAAAACCAGGCTAGTCCATAAGCTTTTCCAAAGGGTATCTCCAACATTTTAATAATTAGTGTTGCAGAAAAGTAATGTAAACTTTACCTTCTTGCTATTCTTTTTTAAATATTATTTGAAAAGAAATATCAATCTGCCACGTTTATGATCTTCCATTCATGTCGATGGTGAGGCAAGATAACCAAAAAGTATTCTCACAAAGTGTTTTTGGAGGGAAAAGCAAAATGCTGTAGCCTTCTACTCTCCTGTGCCCACAAATGGTACAGAAAGTCTGGAAAGGGGAAATTGTCACACCCCAGCTCCCTGTGAACATGGGACACTTAATCACTCCTATGAAGCCAGTTCCCTTACAGCCCTCTCAGGCTGGCACACCAGGCCACCCAACCCTGGTGCACACCCTGGGCACAGAAATGAAAAGGGAAGGAAAGGAATCCCTGAATATTTGGTAACTTTCTTACCAGCTGGTCTGGCACTGTCTTGCCTTTGGATGTTCCTCCTGTTCCTACCTAAGCCACTCATCCAAGCTGTGCTCCAGGGCTTAGTAGTGGTAACTCCAATCTTGACAATCCTGAGCACTTCTTAAATTTCTGAACCTGGCATCTTTTAGAAAGACTTCTAGAAAAGGGCAAAGAATAAACTTAATTGTCTCCAGAAGGATCTGGAAGTCAGGTATCCCATTAAATCCAGACATCCAAGGGAGGGAAGCTGACATTCCATCGAATTTTTTATAGATGTGCCTTGTGGAAAATGTTTAGATCACTTTCTGAAGCTTATGTTGGAAACACCTCCCCAGGCAAGGAGCAGAAGGATGTCCTCCTGTTCCCCCTCCCTAATGGGGCTGCCCTGTCGTGTTCTGATCACAGCAATTTCTGGTCAATGCCTCGGTAGATCTCCATCTGAGATGAACACAAGCTTGAAAGGTCACTGTAGGATGTAAGTTTGTAAGGCTCTTAGGTAATTTGCCAAGCCAGAAGTTACTGACAATGGACGGCTTCTTTACAGATCAATGGCTAAAAAGATCTTTTGACAGAGTCAGGGAAAGGCAGATTTTCAGGAGCTTAAGCTTCCAGCACCTGGTTAAAAGTTATTCCAGAATCCTTCCTCAGGTGGCTTCTTGATGACTAGAGGAGACTCGTAACTTGACTTGTTACAGCCTTGTGCCACACATTGACTCCAAATAGTGTGAACAGGAAGGACAGAATAGGAAGAGACTGATAATCTTTGAAGAAGAGAAATGGAAAAGCTGGTAATTCCTAGCATTTCCCATGCCCTAAGCAACTCTTGGTAAGCTGTATACACACCAATAGCCACATGCCAAAGTGCAGTGAGAACCCAGCCCAAGAGAAGTCAGTCCTTGGGAGATGGAGTCTTACTGCGAGTGATGACAGTGGTGCCCATGCACCACTCTATCTTCATATTGTTCTTTATGCAATCCAGCATCAAGGGAACGTATTTCTGATATTGCAGTTCAAACTCTTGTATAACGTTGTCTTCACAGTTTCATACGCTCCACTGCATCAACTAAAACACGTCTTGTGAGACAAACTTGGCTTTCTAATGGTTTTGTAACCCATTCACATAGCACTGGTTTGTTTCTGCTGCTTTACTCAACTATGGTGAGGCAGGGCTTCAGGGTCATTGGCTGCTGTGGGACCTATGGAGTTCATACAGTAGTTTGGGTTACGAAGGGACCTTAAAGGTTATTTTTTCCTCCCTTCTGTGGGCACCTTCCACTAGAGGAGGCTGGTCAAAGCCTCAGCTGACCTGGCTTTGCTATCTCCATGCTGAGACCCTGAGAGCAATTTCTTCTGGGTCCATTCTCTATTTACCATCTCCAAGCGCTAACAAGACAAGGTGTCTTGATTTATACAACAGTAAAGATTTCTTTTATTCTTTAAGAAGAGTCAGAAAATTTGTCACTTTCTATGCAACTGTCTCCCAGACTCACATAGAAACTCTTTTCCTAAAAGCACACAGACCAAGGAAGTTCCAATTCTTCTACCTGCCAAACAGTAACAGTGAGTTCTGATTCCCACTGAGGAGAAGTTTACATGCCAGTGAAATGGAGGGGACAGCAATTTCAGATTGTGTCCCACGATCTGCAGCTAGTGGAAGCAGTCCTTACATCTCCTTAACACCTCAGTCCAAACCCATGGAAGCGAAGGTGCTAAGAATGAATATTCACCAATTGCCACTGGGGAGGACTCTTGTCCAGGTTCACAAGCTGTGTTACAACCACCACTGGATATGGTATTAGCTTTCAGAAAAGTCCCTTATAAACAGAGCAGGGCACAGGAATATTAACTTGAGGCAGGATAAATGCAAGAAGAACATCTCACAGATTTGAGACTGGTATTTTTACCAAGAGTGCCCCATGTAAGGCTGCATGTGCTGTACCAGAATTCCCTTAAGGGATCATAACACAAATGTGCAAACACTGTAGCACGGGCATCTGCTGCCAGGGAGTTCTTCAGAAGCAACTCAAGGCAGTATGTACGATGCCATAACATCAGCTAGGCGCTGCCTCTGTGGAAGATGGGGCAATTCTACCCCTTACAAAGCCCTCCTGATTTAGGGGCCCAGGTTGCCTGTGGTGGACTGGCATTCCCAAAGAGACACATAAACCCCTGCTGAGCCCCCCATTCACCTCCTTAAATGTGCCAGTCACACAGTCTCACCTAAACACATCTTCAGCTGCCTTGTCCTAATCTTAGCCATACACAGACAAAAGGCACTAAATTGTATCATCTGGGCCAGGAAAGATAACTGATAACACTGGGTGTGACACACACAGAAAATGACACAGCCCATATAAAAACACATCAAATAAAACATGTGGCAAAATTGAACTCTGTCTGTGAAAAAAACTTGTGAATTACTGGCCAGTTATTTTTCCTTCCTGTGTGGCCCAGAATTCCAACACTTACACCTGGGATAAGAACTAAGACACGTGTAGTATATTTCTTTAATACTTCTAGAGAGGAAGGAGCTAAGAACTGTGGAATCAGGAAGCCTTTACTATTAATATACCAATCTTTATTAGCTGCATCTCCTACTGGTGTTGTTTTTTCATAATGACTTGCCTTTTTAGTACCTTCAAAGAGATCCAAATCTTTGATGCAAGGTGGGACATTCTAAAATATTTTTCTGAAATCACAACAGCCTATTAAAAAGTGATTAACTAGGCAGTAGTAATTGTGGATGCAAGGCATGGAGAGTCCCAACAGTCACGTTTAGCTTGAGTCTTCATCATCATTCTGAAAAATGTCATTGCTGACTAATTTGGAAGCAATTTGTGAATGTAATTTAAAATAATAAAAAAAAAGATCTACTGCTGGTACTCACCCATGTCTTCACTTTTGTTTTATAGCTCACATTATTATTTGATCTATTTTCTCTAGGTTAGAATAATTTACAGTCTTTTTTTTTAGAGCTGGTGCTGTTATCTCTGCTGCAGGAGAGAACACAAACCAAAGGCAATAAAAGGCTCAAACATCACAGAACAAGCACACACATATCCATTCACTGTTTCAAATTCAGGCCTTTAAAATGGATACGTAAAACAAAAAACACAGTACCTGCACATTGTATTTATGAAATACTGTGACTAGATCTTCATGTAATATATAAGTGCACATTGTTAAAAAAAGAAATTCAAGTCTCAGCATGTACTGACAGTTTTGATTTGCCAAGTGATGCTTATTGGCAAACTGCATTAATATATCATATTTTAATTGTAGTTTTTCTTCTTTCTTAACCATCCCCCTCCCACTCTAACCACATACAGATCGCACACTAAAGGAAGAAAGCCACATTTTAATGGCTTCCACTACTATTACAACATAATTTGTAATACTCAAAGATAGAGATGTGTTTGGAATTATTTTAGGGCAGCTCCAGACAGCAGGAAAATAAATGTCAGAAATAATTCAAATCTTCAAAGGGGAAATTTCAAAGTTCAAGTTTCAAATCTGAAAATGAATCTTTTGCTTATAAATAAGCATGTAAGTCAGGTATGTTAAACTGGGGCTAACAGGCACAGGCTTGAAGGATTAGGCCCACAAAATCCACACTTACAGTAAGACTTCTCTATTTTAAACCATTGTACAGTGTTCAAACCATCTGTATTGCTTTTTTTTTCTCTTAATTAAATTAATTTTAAGAACAGGTTTCCCCTTCAGGATAGTTTACCATCACGCAATAAATGCAGCATCTTGACAATAAAGAATACATCTTAGAAGGTTTTTTAAGTGGAGGGATTTAAATCAAGTGGAGGGATTTAAAAGTTGATCAAGTAAAACCATACCAAAACTGGAAAGGTATGATTAGCAAAATCATAAAGCCCTGAAGTTCAAAGAATTCACCATATTTAAGTTTTCACACTGTGAGAAAGGAGTCAGCTTTATGCTATGTATGAAGGACACTGAATATCTCTTCCTAAAATAAACATTTAATCAGAGAAGGGATTTTACAAGAAAAACCAAAGAAAAACTAACAAAATTCCCCTCATCCCACTTTCAGATGGAGAAAAAATGTCTTTTAATTAACATAGGAACAGCTCTAAACCCTTCATAGGAACTAATCAAACACAGACATTCATTAATCCAAAGCAAGGACAAAATGACTTTTAGCACCCTATATTATATTTCCAAGATTTAACACCAGACATTCGTTCCTCAGATAGCCCCTGGGTTCTAAAAAATTGTAGATATTTAGCTTTACTCCCTGCCACAGTGGCTTGAATTAAGCTGCTGTCACTTTTTGGGGTGATTTTCTGGCTGCCTTTAAAATCAAGAGGAAGACGTCCAGTTATCTTAAAAATAAATAAATAAATAAATAAATAAAAATATATTAAAAGGAAAATTAAAAGGAAAAGAAAAAAAATGCAAGAAATTGAGTATGATTTCAGGGGTAGTTTGCCTGAAATCAACTAACTAACCACATTTCCTCAAATTAAATAATGGGCAGAGATGAGAAAACTAAAAAGTTCAAGTGGTTTTTTGTACTTGTATATATAACATTGTAAAAAGTAAGACCACTAAGACACATAGGTTCACTCAAATCATAAAAAATATTTTATGATAATTATGGAAAATAAAGTCTTCAAAGCACAATACCAAACCCAAATGAAATTTCAATACAATTGAAATGAAATGAATTGAAATGAAATACAATTGTCATAATTTCAATATGGGTTAATATCTGCAATGATCATTCCTGTTACAGGACCTCCCCTCCTCCCTAAAAAGGCACTTGGTAAAGTAGGAGAAGTAAAAGAATATGCAGTGACAGAAACCACTCAACCTCTTCTTTCTTCCGTGCCTCACTAAAGCAGGAACAGGATTTTCATAATTTTTTCAAGGCTGAAATATTCATTTCTGCCACATTCAGCCTCATCTGAGGCACCAAAACAAGCCAGAATCAGCTCAAAACCTCGGCGTGGCGAGGAGGACTGTCCCGCTGGATCAGATGGCAGCAGGTGATGCGACCCGGGGCACAGCCCCCGCTGGGTTTCGGGCACGCCCCAGGCACCAGCAGACGGACCAGGAACAATTTTGGTGCCTGATGGAAGCCGGGGCAAAGCCTGAATCATGCCCTGGCCTCTGGGGCAGTGCCCCGGCAGCCCGGAGTGAGGAGCTTGATTGCCACCATCCCCTCAACACTGGTAGTGCTTCTCGTGGCAGACTTCCCCTTCCTAGAGATGGCTTCTCAAAATACCCTTATTTGCCATATTGCTCTTGATAAAATCTTGATTGGCATCTTCCTGCACAGCAAGACAAGAAGAGAAAGTAATAACCACGTCCATTCTGCAGCTTGATAACAGAACATTCCTGTGAGTTTCCCACACTTCCACAAATCTTATCTGAATAGTTCTCCAGAAATTCTTTTCTTCTTTAATTCTTGCCAAAGGAAAAGAGATCCATATGTTACATCTGATTGAATGTGAGATGTAATTCCACATTAAAAATAGTTTATCAGTCAGTTTGTGTGTTTTTTTCAGTGCTCACCTCAGTGACAGGACAAACGATTTGTTCACAAAAAGCAACAATAATTAATAAAAAGTGGGTGTTTTAGACCATTAGGTCCCATGGTCTTGCCTATATACAGCAGAAGATTAGAACTTCCCAGACGTGAGTATCAATGAGAATTTTGGGTGCACAGTAAGCATAACTCTGAATCCCAGTTAAGTAAGGATTCTCTTGTGGGTTCAGATTTCTTTAGTGGAAGGAGTAGGGAGGAATGCCTCTTTTTCTCCCCACTCCCCCTAGTTAGTTGAGAAAAATTTAAATATCAGATACACTTATTCTTAAAAATAAGACCATAACAGTGGTCACACTTTCCTGAGTTCCACCAGTTTGTGCCAACTGGAGCACATACATTTTATTCCAAAGTGACATAAAATATTTATAACATTTTTACTAATGTTATTCAATAATACACTAATTCACTAATGGTTCTGTAAGTTTGCAAGCAGCCTGAAGTCAAATCTAAAGTCATGATCAAAAGAGCTTTTCAAGCTGACAAGCAACAGCTGGAGAAAGACAGCAACAATCCCAGAAGTACTTAGTCTTTGGAGAACTGAATCTTAACAAGAAATTAAGTGCTCTGCAATCATGTAGCTCTCTTGTAGCAATATTAGTGTTCTGGTGGAGGTTAATATGTAATGCCTGCTTTTCTAAGAATAAATTTGACCATGTCAGGAGACAGTTGGATCTCTAAATTTAAACTCATTTAGAGAAACGTTCTCAGGATATGTACTGAACGTGAGATGTGTCCATACATGAACAGCTAAAAATTCCTAGTGCCTTTCAGTTGTTACATACCCAATTTAGTGTACCCTCTTTTATGGTTTCAGAACTTCTTGTCAAAAATAGCGTGAAAGAGAAAACTACACACATTTGCAGCAATGCCTTGCATTGGACTGCATCTTTCCAGAGATTGCTCATTTGTAATCTTAGTCAAATTATCTACATGATAAAGCTAATATATCTCCTATTGAAACAGTCAGCTCAATAAATTCTCAAGGTATGCAAGTGCAGTGGGATGCCTAATGTCTGAGAAATTCTACAGAAATATTTCAGTTTTATTCTACCTTCAAAGGTTTTACTCACAGCCCCAGACAAGCTGCAGAGTAATTCCATCCCAGAGGGAGAGGTCTCTATTACAGCTTGGCATCAACTGCATTTTGCAAAGCAGGTGAAGTGATACCAGTCATTTAAACAAGGTGAAACTCAGCTGGGATAGACTTTCATATGTTCAGGACTCTTTTCATGATTTCTTTATGAAAATGGCTTGTTAAGACGATATTCACATAATAGATCTTAAATTCTTTCTTTTATTTTTTCAACTGTTTGGTGTTTGGTTTTCCTTCAAAAAAATACAATAGTCTTCTGAACATTGAATTTGATCTTTTGGCAGGTAATATTTTCAGAAGAAAAGAAAAACCACAATATTGCTAAATCACTAAAAGAACACTTTGAAAACAAAATGCATGTAGTGATACAAGATATTTTTAAAAGCACATAAAAGTTACAATGTTTGAATATTTAAGCACCTTCTACATACAAATACATCAAATAACATCTTTATTGCAAGTTTACGCCACAGCCCAGGCTTAGGTCACATAAGAGGGATTGATGAGATCTAAACACATAATATGGTGCAAAGTACAGATCACTCCATCTATTTGTCACTTTCACTGAAAGTTTCCCATACACTGACCAGACTTTTAATAAAAAATAATTTAAATAAATAAATAAAATAAATCCTGGCACTACTGAAGGAAAGAGCAAACTCCTGTTAAAGACTTTCAGCATCACCTTTCAGTCATGTTTACATTAATGCATTAAGATACTATGGTGACTTCTTCCATCAATTACATTATTTAAAGGAAAAAAATTAAATTGAAGCAATTATCAGTCCTCCTGATGTTTAAGCCAGAAAACTAACATAAACAAAGAAGCTAAAAAAAGTTTTTTCTTTCTAATTTGCATACTGACAATCTGCATAAATTATCTAATTTTGTGAACACACATGTACTATTGTAAGAAATTGGAAGAACTACTAGAATGAAAGTTTCCTAGAAGGAAAGTTGATCTTGGTGATACAATTTTGTGTGACTGCAGCTTCATAGTGCAGCTTTTTCAAAACTTAGAGACTACTGAAAGTGCAAGTCTCTAAGTATCAGACCATAGAACATACAGTCATAAATTTACTTGCATCACACCAGGTACTCATCTTCCCCCAAAAGAAGAGTCCTGTGACATTCTCTGAGTTGCACATGCCAGCGAAGTGAAATGCACAGAGATGTTTTCAGACAATATTTGACAGAAGAGCAAAAAGAAAGCAAATAAAAGTAAATGAAAACAAGCAAGAAAGTGACAATTTAAGACATAATAAGAACTAGATCATTTAGCCATTAATCCTTGTTCAAATCCTTGTTCAAATTCAAGAACTGAGCAACATATCACATCCAAGCTGGTACCCACTTAAGGAACAAGCAAGTACAGGTGCTCATTGTGTGGAACTGTGTTGATACTGATCCCTATTCTTCACCCAAATTATAGTCATGGGTAATCCTTAGTAAAATCAAGCAGCTCAAAGCTGAAGGGGTGGAAAATCACCTTGCTCTTGAATCTTGACAGAATACTTCTGAAGAAGAATTTATAGATTATTTTCCAAAGAAAAAGAAATGACAAATGTATAGCCAATCTAAAGCAGAGTCTAATTTACAGACAATAAAGGGGACTAGGGATGTCCTCACACAAGAAGGAAGCAGCACAATTTCATTTTAAGAGAATGAGAGGAAACCATCCCGGGCATTCCACATTATTTGCTCCTTAATATTCACATCTCAGTATCTATCTCTCCTGGGAAAAGCACTCTAGTGAGAAGAAAGAGGGGTTATGGAATCAGCACTTTGTGCTCATATAGAGTCAAAAGTGATGTAGAACATAAAATTCAGAAAGTCTCTGGGCAGGAGATGTGAAGGGGACACTACTATGATATTTCATACCTTGCTTTATTCCAAGTCTTTTGAACTGCACATGAAAATGTTTGCATTCTGAATTTACCTAAAAAACCACATCCTTCTACAGGTTTGTCTTTAAGAATTTGGATATCTTCCAGGCTGAAACACCTTCCTGAGCCATTCATCATCATTTCTTAATCCTTTCAGATTCCACAAAATTATTTTGAGGGGAAGGGGGGGTGGGGCGGGAAAGGGAGTAGAGGACAAACTCTGCAGAAACCATCCACCTTTTGCTTCTGAGCCCATGCCAACAGCCTGGGGTAACCCTTGACCGGAGAGGAACTATCTTGGCAGTCCCGCCTCCCACAACCCATCCAAAGGCGGCTGAGGGAGCGAAAGGGCAGAGCATCAGCTTTCAAGCTACGCCGCTCTCCTCTAAAAGTGCGACTCCACAACACGCGGTGATTTTTTTAATTTTT
>VWYI01020256.1:88466-134993 GCA_013399455.1 Anthoscopus minutus
TTTTTTTTAATATGTGGAAATACTGGAATATTAGCTCTTCCTGACTTTTCTAGGAAAATTTCTGGGGTTTTCCAGATATGACTTAGGAGTTTCTGGGAGTTTACTGGAAAGATGGGTTATTACCAGTAATACATGCTCTCTTTCTTTTGAATTGCTAGCCATAAATTTGCATTCTTTCGAAATTACCTAACTTTAAGAAAATCCCTTTCAATTTTCAGTCTACATCTCCTAGAATTTTTTGTGACACTTGTCTAATGTATTTCCCAGAGGACTCTTTTAAGAATGTCTGAAAAGATTTGATCACCATTCTGCAGTGGCTCAAGGCACTTCATGAGTGTGTAACACGTGACCTGCTTTTATTCTGTAATTTCCTCATTTAAAAAAGATTGGCATTCTTTACAATACAGAGAAAGTAAAAATGACAAAATAAAAGTGACTTTGCGTGTTTCACCTCTTATCTCCACATGTTGCAGGACAAACAAAGTTTAAAATGATGGAGTCAGACTGTTTTAATTTGAGAGACTGCTATTTTCATCCCTTGAAATATGTTTGTGAAGCAGGATATCCAAGGGGTTTTTTGCAAGCAAGCTTTGCAGTTCATCTTTTGCACTGGAACCAAGAGGTGGTGCAATGGGAGATTGGAAAAATGTTACCTTATAATTGAGTTATTGAATGTTTTTTGTACGTGTCTTTTAAAATACTAAATCTTGGTCCTTCAAACTGATAAATCATTCAACAGAGATATAGTTAGCATAGAGATTTACAAAGATAAAGCTTTGTGGAAAGCCGGTGTGTCCACTTGGAGCTTGAAGTTCATAGCAGAGTCACCTTACAGAGTTTTTGAATTTACAACATGTAGGATCCATTTAAGATTCACTTAGCTCATCAGGGTAGATATATTGAGACATTACTAGACCTTGATTGATCAGTATATGAAAAGGTCAAAAAATCTGGTTTTCAACCCATCAAATTTCCCATTAAAATTTGTCAGGCAGCTTGCCACAGGAATTCTGTGATTTAGCTTGTACAGATAAAATTTTTCCTCTTTCTAGGACAGAGATGTACATCACAGCATGTTCACATGCAATCTGTCTGAAAGAGAAGGCTTCACTAGTCAGGAAAAGCATGCATTCTTCTTCGAGGATTCAGTCTGCTGTGTGTGGTGGGAGTTGGCTGGGATGGGCTGTGAGTGGCTGTGTTTCTTTGAATGGCATGAGCATGTTGTGTGACTGCAGTTCTTGCATCACAGAAGTTGGGTGAGTCAATACAAATTATGGTCAAGTTTTATTGCTGTTTTCTTAGGTGTTCAAAATTCCTCTCTGAGGCTGTGATTTACTAGTGATGCCCAGGTCCAGAGGTGCCTGTCTCTTGAGTGCTGGAGTGGCTGTACCCAACAGCCCATCCTTGCCAGAGAGGAATTAAAGTAGCAGCTGGGGCCAGGGCATCTTCTCTTCCTTTCCTGGCTGCTATCCCACAGCTGCTCCATGTGCAGTTGTTGTTCTTACTCAGTAGTGGAGATGGGCAGAAACACTGCACACTCCTCCAGGAACTTGCTGTGATGTTTGCTAGTCCTCCAACATAAATTTCTACCTTTTTTTTTTTCCCAAAACCTTCCATTTAAGCATTATCCTAGCCAGACTAGCAACTGGCCAGAGTCCAATTATTCCTAATCACATATTATCATGTACTCAGTCTCCTTCATTCCCAGTACCAGGTGAGTTACATGCAGCCTCCTGTCAGTTCCTTCAGGCTCTTTTGATGTTTCTTTTCTCTCTGCCCATCCTCACAGAACTCATTTTCCTGGGTGCCATGCAAGGACAGAACATCAGCCAGGGGTCCAAAGCAAAGCAAGATGGTCCACTAAGGAACAAGCAAAGTGATGGGCAGTGAAGTTTGCTTGAAAAGATTGCAAAAATCTTGTGGAGAAGGTTGTGTTGCTACTTTATCTCATGTTATGGCCAGTAGCATGAATTTATACATTTGGTCAGCGTGAGCATGTGTTTAAACACACCTTTGCTATAGAGATGTGTTCATGGGGATTTGTAGAAGTTATCAAAGGAAAAATGGACAGTCAAGGTAAGATTCAGCTGCAGGTTAAGACACTTGAATGTCTAAACATTTATGATTAAAACACTCCTCTACATATGTCCACTGTGGTTATGGTCCAATAAAATTCAATGCTTGCAGTGAACTCTGAAGATGAATTCAGTCCAAGCAGTTACTAAGTAGCTGGTCAGCTCAGTAATTGTAGGCTCTTATCCACATTGGCTGAATCATCTTTGGGTATGAGGGAGTTTAGATACCCAAAGAGTGTCTTAATCTGGTGCTGAATCCTTCCCTCTAGCAAGGCACAAATCATTAGGTTGTGCAAAGATCCCTTTTCAACTATTTTAACAGATTACAGAATGTATTTGTTAATACAACATGAAATCTGTGACATTAATATGCACCTCACTGTTCTTGTAATCCAGCCTTTTTTAGATCTACCCTACCAGTTCTGCCACTGCTCCTTGTTCTGTCTCCAGTGAATGCTTCTAGTTGTGCATTGGGAAATAAAACAACTGAAATCCGTGTGAAGTTTGAAAATATACTAAGTCACGACATCAATGAGCTGGTAGGTAGTAGCTCTTGGCCTTCCAAAAAAATGCTGATTATTTTTAGATGCTAACAATTAATAATAAAACCCCTAATGTTAAAACATGATAAAAGACTGATTTAAAGTCACACATTATGCTGGAATGGTGATTTTATTTGAGGAGGTCTCAAATAAAAAGTATTTTTAAAATCTCTGAAGTCTCCGGATACTGCCTATTTGCATGTACAAATAATGTGATACAGTTTTTTGTGCCTGTGCATCGTGTAGTTAGACACATGTACCTTTTGGCCATACATCATATATTTAATTAAAAAGTACTTTTTCTAAAGTAATTTCATTACTACTTCTGTTTGTATGTTTTATCAAGAGAAGAAATCATTACACTTTTAATTTGATCTACTAATTAGAGTTCTTGACTGAAGTTTTATGTTGTCCATTGAATACAAATGCACAGAGGCACAAAATTCATAGGACAGTAAAAGTTGCTTTGTATCTCAATAGGTTTCTTTGTACCTATTAATATATCTGGTTTAGACAACAAAAAATTATTTCTAGATGTCAGCAGAGAAGAACTTAACATATGTAAATCTCCTAAATTATGGCTTTCTCAGCCACATTTATTACAGCTTTACAGAATAGTTTCTTAGCAATTTACCAATCCATGCCCAAAAAATTTTTCCTCATTAATTATTAGCAATAAAATTCATGTATCAAGTATACTTCCATGGGAAAATACTTAACACATTTGTATTAGCAGAGGCATTCCCACAAAAAAAATGTGATTTTCTGACAGATTGTCAATAAATGAGAATTCCCCATTCCGTTGCAGTCTTCAGTCAAGATCTATTTGCATGAAATACAAATATAGCCTTTTTCCAAGGACAAAATCAGGAGTCATTGCATTTCTTCGCACTTATGAACTACCACCATCCTTCAGAGCATTATGGCAGTGTTTTCCAGCCTTTCTCTACCAAGGCACATCAACCCTCATTTGGAAACAAAATGCCTTTAGGGTCAGGGAATGATCTTTTAACCTTTTGATCATGTTATGTTTGTTGAGATTATGAAGAATCATATGAGAAGGGTATTTCTCTTGGCTATGCCTTGCCACTGTGCTGTTGCAGGATGGAGCTTGATGCAGTCAATGCCCCATGGTGCCATCAAGGATTGGAATGAAGCAGTGCCATTATTCCAGATACATTCTGAAAGTTTTGTGGGGTTTTTTTGTTTGGGTTGGGTTGTTGTTTTTATTTTGTTGTTGTTTGGTTTGGTTTTTTTGTTGCAATAACTATTAAGATTTTTTAAGACATAGGGAGTTTTTTAGAAGACTGTATGAAAACTAGAGGAGTTATCAAAATATATACATAAATAAAAACCTTCATTAATTAATGCTTGTGAAAACTAGTGGGAATGTACTGAGCTCTGAAACTTTTACTTCCTAGAAGACATACGCAAGCAACTACTGTGCAAGTTTCTTCATTTTTTCTCTCTTTACTTTTCCCCATTTAAGAGAAATTTGTCTTCCATGTATAATCAGTGTATTGTCACTAAAAGTTAACAGCAAATATGTGCTGTGTGAAACTGCCCAGTAGGCACTTTCCTGCAACTGCAGAGCCAAAGTCAATAGATTTCAGTTCCTCAGCCAAATGTTGGAGCAGCTATAGGTTTGCTGCAGAACAGGTAGTGAGTCACATACTAGATCTCTGTAAGGTAATTAAATTTTCACTAATGCCTTTTCTGAGGTCAGGATTTCCCTTAGGTTGGTTTAGACACAGCCAATCAATTGCCTTCAGATGTGGTTACTGTACATTATACTAAAGGTGATCTGAGGAAACTAGAGAGGATGGGAAAATCTCATAGCACTCAGCAAATGAAGATACATATTTCTTGGGGTAATATATAAAAATTTATATATATATATATAATTATAAATTTTGGTGCTGTGTAACTGCAATAATATCTGTTGTGGTGTAAGAAAATGTGTGCATTAGCTTCCCAGTATTGGTGGTTTGGGCTTTTTAATTTGGTTTTGTTGTTTTGTGGTTTTTTTTTACTTTGTCACTGAATATTTGACTTCCTAAACTCTTGGTTTTAAAAACACTTTCTGAATAAAGTTCTGTTTATCTTGGGTGAACTTCTGAAATACAGGCAATTTCTGCAGAAAAACTTTAAGAATTAGCTATCTAATGTGCTCATGTGCATGGCTAAGAGAAGAGATCTAAAACAATACTGTAATGAGCTGCCTTTTTAAAGCCCTTTGGCTTAACTGGAATGTCTGGATATAGGCTGAAGAACACAAAGCTTCTGTTGAGTTGGCTTCCATTGTCATCATGATGATAAGTGTGAAAGTGGAAGAAAAAACTACGAGAGGATAAACCATTGATAAAATATTACAATCAGGCAAAAGACCGTGTCATGTTGCTTAGGCCATCTTCTATTATATATGCAAAGCAAGGGCTACCATCTGTTTAGAGCTGAGACATGTATTTATTTATTGAGACAAACATTGACAAACACTCTATTCTATGTTACAATTCAAATGTAAGATTTAAACACTGCTCTATGTTTCAACATTTCCAAAGAACAAAGCAATTCGATAGAATGTAAAGATTTAAATTGAACAGATTTGTGTCCATTTCTGGGCTCCCCAGTGTGAGATAAATACAGAGGTACTGGAGAGAGTCCAACAAAGGGCCATGAGGATGCTGAAGGGACTGAAGCATCTCTCTGATGAGGAAAGACTGAGAGAGCTGGGGCTGTTCAGCCTGGAGAAGGCCCAGAGGGATTTCATCCATGTGTACTCAAGTGAGTAGGCAAAGAGTACAGAGCCAGGCTCTTATCACCAGTGCCCAGTGATGGGACCAGGGGCACTGAGCACTCACCAACACACAGGAGGTTCCTTCTGAACATCAGGAAAGAGCTTTTTACTGTGAGGGTGACTGAACACTGACACAGTACTTCCATATCTAAACATATATGATATTTTACAGGTAAATATGTCTGCAGAGAATCGTGACAAGTGCTGCAAGAATAAAACATATGAAAATATCAAAGTGTTTTTCTGCAATGATACTGAGGTAAAATTTAACTTTTCAGAATTTAAAGAATATAGCCCAAATTGAGTTCTTTGTACAGTCCAGAATAAAATAGTTTGATAGGGTAGTATTTTGTTTTAAAAGTCAAATCACAATATTCGGAATGGTTTGTTTTTGAATGTGGAACTATATGATATGTCAAGTAAATTGATGTTTTAAGCAATTAAATATTAAAATGCTGGTAAAATTGCTATATTAAAGCAATTCCATATCCAATAAATGTGGGAGGTTTTCCTACTATTAAGATTCTTCTATGTCTTTAATCCTAAAACAGACACAACACTTCTTTTTCCCAATGGAAGTAAACATTAAAATTTCCCTATCTCAGTTTTTATTTTTCTACAGAAAATTTTATTAGCTAAGATTTTCACTTCAGACCTGAAACCTTTAAAATTGCAGTTTGGGCATATCTCAAATGCCAGAAAGCACAATTGTCAGCTGTTGTTACAGATTTTATCATGACTTGATAAAAGGACTGGCTGCAAAAATAATTTGTTTTTCTAATTGCATCAATTGATTTGATTACAGCTGTGATTTCTCCCTAACATCCTTATGCTACTATTTTTAATACTAAAAATTGCTGCTCAAAAAAATGGCAGGTAAGTCAGATTAGTTATGTGTTTTATTGCAAAAAGGTTTGCACTGTGAAAGCAAAAGAAACCAATAGTAATTGATGGAGGGTTTGGGATTTTTTAAAGATAAACCAACATTGTGAAGAATTAATGGTGCACAAACTTTTCAGGACATATTTTCCTTGCTGTCTTGACAGGAAATAGAATCACTACAGAGCATGGCGTGCAACATGCTCAGGTTCCTTAACAAGCAGAGAATCAGCAAAGCCTTTAGACGGAAAGCAGCATTCGTCTCATGTGAGACGTTACAAGTTCTACAGTGTAAATGTGAAAGACCTAAAAAAGAAAAGGTGAGTTGTACTCTCCTGTAATGGGTAATAGTTTAACAATTTGGCTTATTTTCTAGAGCTCTTCAACACAGACTATCACATCTACCTCTAAAAGATACAACTGTCTTGCCTGTGTTCTATGCCAGAGGAAGTTTGCTTTGTATAGCATTTGTCTTGTAACAGACATTAAGCCCAGTGCAAAGACTAAGACAATCATCTGGAAGTCTGTGGTGAAGATATCTGTTCTGGTTCAGTCATGAAACAACTGAGTTAATTCTCCAGTGAGAGAAAAGGACCAGACTTGTGCAAAGAAGGCGTTTAAACTTCTCTAGAGTCAGATTTGTAACTACTTACTAATCCTAAGAATAATGTTTAATTTGGTTTGCTTCAACAAAAAACAAGGGTGAGAACCTCTCTTTTCTGTGATCTCTTTCATCTTTATTTTAATTCAAACTCAACAAAAACAATTAGGTATGATAATATTTGGTGTTTTAGTCTTTGTCAGAATCTTTCTGAGCTGCCACTTAAATGTAGCACAATGATCTACAGACAACTGTAGCAAAGAAAGTGTTCTTTTAAGGATGCCTCATTGTTACCTATTGAACACAAAAATATTAACATCAAAAAGTCTCCACATAGCCATCAAAGAATATAATGCTTAAACATGTGGATTGACAGCTTCATTTAACTCTTTATTTTTTTCCTGGAAGTAGAGAAAATTATGATCTGTGATAAGATCTTCAAAGTAACGTTGGTGTCTGTGTTTTGCTTTGTCACCTCTTGTGAATCCAACATTTGCCTTACTTTAAAGATATCCCTGTCAAGTCATAGAAGTCAGTGTCACACTTGCAACTCCTGCCTAACCTTATGGATTGCTGTTTTTATTTTAAGACTAATTAAAATAATTTAGCAAAAAAAATGTGAGCAGTCATTGAATATGAACAAGAACCACAATAGTTTTGTCTGCCCCCTGGAACTGGTCTGTTTAATTCCACTAGTCTCAATACATATAGTCAAAGTTTGGCTCACAATTTAATTTGCTTTATTTTCTCAGTCCTTCAGGCAATGGAGGATAAATTTTAATCTGTGATAGAGGATGTGCATGTTCTCAGTTGGACACATGGGTTTCAGGTGCCTTTATTTGCTCTTGAGTCCAAGCCATGTTCTCACAGTCCCACGGGCAGGGTCCCTCCAGTATTCTGGTGTAAGGCAATTGGTTTGCTCTGAAAGACAGCTACAGGAATTGAATAAGCAGTTCTCAGGTAACAACACAATCTCTTGTGTTTCAGGTTTGCCGAGAGGTATTTAGCATAGAAGATACAGAGACAAGTGAACAGTCCAAAAAGAAATGTAACCAAGAAGTTTGTGAACTGAAAGAAAATATATCTAGCCTTCGATCCTGCTGGAATAAATTTGAAAAAATAATTTCCAGGTGATTCCAGGTGAATCCTGCTCTTTCCTTTCAAAGTGGCATTATTTGGTATCTTTGCATTTTATATGCATTCTTCAAGTAACTTTGCTCACTTATATGAACACTTTATGCCAGAATTCTGATGGAAGGCTACTCTACCTTGTTCCTGGAGATGACAGAAACAGAAATGGCTGAACCAAGCTGCTGAAGTCCAAGAAATAGAAGTGGAAATAGAAGACCAGCATTTGAAACAAAGAAGTCTGTAGGAGTCTGTGTCCAACTTTTGTGCTCTGGAAACTACTTTGAATTTTTTGATTTTTCAACTTTATAACACTGTCACATGAAAGCAGCCACTTACACCTTTACTGGAATTTATAAAAACATCTTGGAATCTGCAGGTGAAGAAAAGAGTATGAAAAAGTAGCTGGTTTCTTTTTATCTATGCAAAATGCATCAAGGACCAAAAATAACAATTTACCAAAGCAGCAGCTTATCTTGGGTATGTTCTCCTGACACGGAAGTTTTCAATGTGGATCTGATGAGTCTGCTAACTGATTTGGGTTTGGAAAAGCAGGGAAAATGTTAGCTTTTTTAAAAAGTTAGGAAGGGTATTGATTTTTGAGAAATGCAAAATATTTCTGCTGGCTGAAGCACAGGCAAGACTGAATCCTGTGGAAGAAAAAGGTTGTGCCTGAATATAAGTTGTTCAGTTGACTGGTATCAGCACTACAGTCATGCATTTGATCAACCCAGAGTTAGCTGCAGGAGGAGCTAGAATTCCTTAGCTTCCCATTGTGATTTCTCATATGCAATTATTTTATATAACATGTTTTAAGATGTTAGGCAAACATGACTTAAAACGTGTGAATATTGTCAGAGAATAATATATTGGCATTTAACTAATAGAGTGCTCATATTTAATTTTGAATAAATAGAAGTATTTTTTATAGATGTTTATTACTCTTTTGCAGTTTCTTACTTTGATATAACTCCTTTGGTAATAAAATATTTGTCTTCTATGAAGCTGGGCTGTTCTCTTATTGACTGCTGTTATTCCTTTTTTAGGTTTTTTTCAGAGCTAGTAATTCGAAGCACAGCTGGGGACTTTCTGTTTTAAAATACCCATTTCTTAGCAGCATGTTTAGGTGAACATGCCTAGTTTAGGTGAACATTTCCACACCAGCCATCTGCCTTGGACTAAATACTTTAGGAAAGCTTTAGTTGAGCCAGCCTGTTGTTTCCTGGTTTGAAGTAAACTAATATAAATTGTTTTATCTGTGCTAAAAGAATTTTTCCGTAAAACTATTCTAAAAATTTTGATATTCAGAACAAACACCTGAAAAAGAAGCAGGATGTGCTTCAAAGAACTGTTTGCTCAGTTGACTGTAAACAGCACTAGCTTTATGTATTTGACTGGAATAAGATCGTTGTACTGAATCTGAGAGGGAAGTGGTTAAGAGCAAAGCAAGCACACCATGTTTTCCTGAGATATGCCCACTCCAATTCCCCATGTATTTATGGTGATGATGAGGCAGGAGTGGTAACTTTGTAAACTGTGACTGAGAATTTCACATACTCTCTTTAGCTCTACATGTAAGAGATCGCAACTTTAACTCCAGACACTTTAAAAAACTGAAACCAACCCTAACTCATAAATCTTTTACGGAACAGTGAAATATTTCCCAGTATCATACTGAAGATAAAGAGAATGTAACCACAACAGTAAGGACTTAGTTGGAAATCCTTTCTTCTGAAAGATGACCCAGGTGACTGCAGATTCAGTTGGTCTCTGAGGCTGAAGAACAGTTGTTTTGATATTTTTTGGAAATTCAGGAATGGTTGAAAGCCAGAACTTGTTTCCTAATGACCCCTTGGCAAGGAAAGGGCAGTGTGGATTAAAGCAAAAATACACAGATGCAGTATTTTCTACCAGAAAATTGAAAGGTCAGTCAGTTTAAATTAAATTACTTAAGCAGCAGTCCACAACTGAAGTCTTGAGAGAAACAGAGCAACCCTGGGGGAAAGACAGAGGGTAGATCCAGAGCTGAAATTCAAATAGAGTGATTATGAAACTGTGGATTTCTTCTGATTACTTCTCTTAATAAATATCCTGCCTGTCTGCAAAATTTCCTGAGTCACCGCTTATATATAAACACTAACTACTAAACAGTGACTTGTGCTCTTTTGTTCCTTCCATTTGAGAACTTCCTCTGGTCTCCTGAATTTACAAATGTGACACTAAAGTGCTTTTCAGGAATTGGCAAAGGGACAAAAACTGCATAGTATTATCATTATCATAGCTACTTCCCTGCCACTTTCATTTACACATTTGCTGTGGCAGCATGGCAGGAGCTGCTGAAACCATCACCTTCCCAAGAGCTTCTGCCTCCATGGGAAGGGGATGGCTCAGAGCACTGGACACTTGGTATTTGCTGGTCAGTGAATAACACAAGAGGGGTTCTTTGTATGGTATTCCCATGGAATTTATTGCTCTCACAGGAAAGGAAACCAGGGACAAAGAACTAAGAACAAAGGAGGGACCCCGGTTCTTCACTGCCAGGCAAGGGCAGAGCGTCCAGGACTGAGCCCCAATGGGTTGAAGGCACAGGGGCGGTGTGACAGGGGATAAGGACTAATAGGGAAGACAGAAACAGGGAACATTCTGAAAATGGGGTGGAGAATGGGGATGACATAACTCTGGGGCAGGGACAAGGGATGACATAACTGGGGTGATGTAACTGGGGTACATAAAACAACAAAGGGACTGTGGGAGAATTATTCCTTAAACAGAGGTCACATCTCAGGGCACCCCACTAACTGCATCCCCTACCAACTCCTGGGATGCAACAATTTATGTATTTATTTGGCCAAAGATAAGAAATTATATGAGTAGGTTGAAACCATGATTTAGAAGTACCTTTAAGAGCTTTATGGGAAGGTGTCAAGGATAAAAAATGAGGTATTTAAAAGGATTTTCACAATGCTGTTGCAGGAGGCTCAGGCTTGAGACCATCTAAGGAACCTAAAGGTGCACAAGTCCATGGGACTTGATGCCATACATCTGTGGATTCTGAAGGAACTGGCAGAGAAAGTGTCTAGGTCACTATCCATGATATTTGAGAGGTCATGGCAGCCCAGTCCCTTTGGATGGCATCCTGTCCTTCCGGTGTGTCAGCTGCACTGCTCAGCTCTGCGTCATCTGCAAACTTGCTCAGGGTGCACTTGATCACACTCTATCATTGACGAAGATATTAAAAGAGCACAAGAACAGGAGTCCCAAAACAAGAGTCCTGAGGGATGACACTTGTTACCAGCCTCCACTTGGACATAGAGACACTGACCACAACTTTCCAGCCGTATCCATCCAGTCAATTCCTTTTCCACTGAACAGTCATTTTACCCTTCAAATCTGTACCTCTCCAAGTAAACTAAAGAGCTCAGTAGAAGGAAGTTTCCCCTAAAAAAAGCAATGAATAGAGGAATTGATTTATATTCATCCATATTTAGCTGAAAACAAAATCAGCAATCCAAAATCATATTGTAATTTCTGCTCACATAAATGAACTTCTGAAAAAAATACACATTTCTGTGTTTTTTTCTTAAAAATTTCATCAACAAGACAGTGCTCTAGTGTCATGAAGGAGAACAAACCCAGATCAAACTCAAGTTTACTATCCCTTACAGTTTGATTAGTAAGAAAAAAAATAATGAAATACTACAGATGTCACAGTGATGGGCTCTACATGAACTAAATTATCAGTATAGTTGGGGAAATAGAGATACAGACAACTTTATATAAGCAGATCACACTGATTTAAATATCTGGTATATTTTTCAAGATGACTTAGGAATCCAAATCTCATCTCATTCAATTTAAAAACCTTATTCTTTGTGTACCTGAGATCAGACATCACAATAAGGCTGAAATTGTATTACCTACCTGTATGCTAAATTACACAAGATATTTTTACATTTGACTACAAAAATCTGCGCATCACAAGAAGTTTTACTGGCATATTTGCTTTATTGTTAACAAGTGGCAAATTAGCATTAGGTGATGATTTACATTTATTAATTAAAACAGAACCGAAACTTTAAAATAAACATAATATACAAAATAAGAGGCAAACAAACTGAGGAATTCTGGCAAAAAAAACCCTCACTGGATGGTCACAAACAAATATTCCATGTACTAAGGGGCAAGGCAAACATAATAAATGCATTGCTGAAAAAATTAATCACCTCCAACACATGAATGAACATGCCATTTAAAAACACAGAACATTAATAAATAAGCTTATAAAGAGAAACGTATTGTCATATGAAAGATGAACATCAAGAGTTAGAGAAATCATATAAAGTAGGCTTTGTAACAGCTGTAGTGTACTCAGCATTTAACAGATCCCATCCAAATTCATTCATGGTTCTGCCAGAAAGCCAAACTGAAATGTAGAACTATGGTAAGCCATGCACTTCTGTTTAGAATGTGGGTTCAGTATACAGCTATATTAAACTGAGTATTTGATTTGCTGACTCAAATGTTCAATTTGGGGAAATATAATTTCCTGACTGACTGTTTTTGTAAAGAACAAACACTTATTAAGAGAAAATATGAAGATGTTTTCTGGCAAGATGAAGTGGAATGGGACTAAATAGGATCTTCCAGAAATGTGCATTATTCTGGACTGACATAACACCAAAAAAAATCAAACCCAAAACAAAACAGAAACTGAACTAGTATGCAAGAATAATCTCTTATATTGTGAATACTGGAACGAAAATATCAACGAAGTAACTACTGAATTCAGCAAGTGGAGTATTTTACCTCACAATTCTTCCAACAATACAATTAGGTCACTCAAACCTTACTTAGCAAGTTGGAAAAAAACCAACCAAACCAACCAGCAACAAAACAATCACAAGTTGGAATAAACTGCACTTAAAAGGCAATAAAACTATTTTCACCAGAGTCACTAAAACAAATTTTACCAAAGATGAAAATTCTACCTTCTCATACAACCCATATAACTATTCATAGCTTAGTCAAACTGGATAGAAACAAAATTGAAAAAAAGTGCTCTTACTAAACACAAATTTTTCAGTCAAGATTAAAAACACTCATATCAGGTTTGTATCTTTGCAGATACAAGAAGTCTATGTGGTGGAAACTAGCATTTCTAGTTGTAATGTCCTTTGTAATACATAGACAATACCATTTAATTTTATAAGCAGACTATTTACATAGTCTACATCAGTGTGCACATATCTTGTTTATTTAAAGTACTGCAGTCATACCTCCTTCCACTGACTCGGTAAGCAGGCATCATGGAAATGCTCTCCCTGCATTTCAGGCACCAGCTCTCAGCTATGATGGTGAATTAGGAGCTAGTCCCTTGCAGATGACAGAGAACTTCCAGGATGCATAAAGACTGGGTCAGGTGTTACAATGCAATCTGGAGCTCCCATCCTGTGAAGGTTTAGGATGTGTGGCTGCACTGGAGCAGCTGCTGCGCCAGCACTGCGGGAGAGGCTCAGCACCAGAGCACCATGGAGAGCTCCCCCTGCCTGACTCCCTTTCAGCCAGGGAACTCTCAGGCAGAGCTTTCCCACGGCCTTCAGGGAATTCTTTGAGTCTCTTTGGCAAATTTGAAAAATTATGCCCATATGTTCATTCCATAGTTACAGCCTGAAATGAAGGTGAAGCACCTCCCTGTGCCCACCTCCCTGCAGTGTTGTGTAGGACTATTTATACATATAAACACCTATTTTAATTGCTATATATCTGGAGATTCCAGTTCTGAAACTATCTAGGGTGTGGGCATCATGCATAAATACAAATCTGTGTAAGGTACATCATATAGAGATTAAGCTTTATGGTATGCTGTTTTTACTATTGCAGCTAGCATTTTTCATAACTCCATTGCACTTCTATCAGCATAGCTCTGATGATCCTGCACTGCTTCTTGGCACAGAGAGGTCCTTTGTATAAGATAAAATCAGAAAAGTAGAATGGGAACGCAAACTCCCTCAGGCCAAACATCAAAACCAGCCTCTTCTTTGTTTCTTTAAATGGAATCTTACCTTTGACCTTTCCTTTCCTCCCCCCCTTCTTTAATGAATGGAAGAACCTTAGTAAGAATATAATATGGCAGACAGGAAATCTGTCATAGGGTTATACATTGGTATAGGAATCATCACAACAACTGCATCATTAAGTTTCACTATAAACAGACAGTGCATAGTTAATGATTTTCCTCCCATGAAAACCAAGGCATAAGGGTGTGGAGAAGACTAGGGCAAGAGGGTTTGGATGTAGATCACCAATAAATTAAATTTGGGAACTTCTTGACACATGTAATACACTTAAGATTGAAAATCCAGTCCAACTCCCTGAATTTTTTTTTTCTTTAAACATAACATATTTGTTTTCCACATTCAGTTCTTCAGGGACATTATGGAAACCAATTCACTGTTTTGTACACACATCCACTGAGACGGAATTACAATGATCTGTGCTGATACCTTGAGTAATACTGGCTAGGGTCTGTAACATCAAACACTTCAGAAACCTATGTCATTCAGTAACAAAACCAGTTGATAGACACAAAACATACTGGGCCTCTCATAAGTCTTACCATACAGCACAAAACAACACAGTCAAAAAGAATTTAATTGTCTGCTTCTTTTACTGTGGACTACAAAATACACGCATTATCCAGTGTTACTATCAATAGTCAATGATGTTCCATAGATCTTCTTTGTAGGGCTAAATTTAAAGATCAGTTTTATAAACCTTTCCTTCTGTTCAGGTTAATTCCCTATCTAATCTTCACGATAAATCATGTGAGTGTAAAGGAAGCAAATTATGTGCTACTCAAGTAATTTACTAAATGCTGCACTGAAAGCAAAGAATCTCACAAAGCAGAAAAATACAATAGCTGTATGAGTATTGATTTGAAATTAGGAAATCTGCCACCTACAATTTAAAGGAGAAAGAGTCAGTATGTTTTTTCCTACAGTTACAATCCCGGAAAATCTGAATGGTATTTAGTGCTGTAGCAAACATTCCCTTTGTAGAAAGCATTTTTAGTAAGTGGAAAAATGCATTTTCCAGCAGAAACAACTACAAATTCATCAGGTAAGAGTAGATTCACTATCTGATAAAACCTATTCTGGACTGGTACCTTTGCTGATGGACCCTCAGCTCACAATACTTCCACCTGCAGACCTCCATGGCCCAAGTCCAGGGCAAGTTTTCCAAAGCAGGCTTATCTATGGAAAGAATGCAAATTCCAGTTTTCCCAAATACATACATGAATGTGCCATAATAGGAATCTTATAATCCAAATTCCTAGAAAATAAATTGGCTGGGACTTGTCAGCTCTGTCATTAGCAGTCATCCATCCTATCATGCTCAGTAGCCAGTTTATACCAATTATGAAAATACTACACTGAATGAAGGATAATTTCTAGAAAAAAATTTCTATAAAAAGTGCAAGACATTCACTGAACTAATTTTAAAACATCAATAGCTTGTAGACTGCAACATAACTACATCAAGTCTCTTAAATCACTCATCCTCTTAGACTGGTATCTGTTTTGAAAATGGTTTTCTTTAATCATGCTTTGTTCCAAACTGGGCCCATTGATAACCACAATTTTTGAGAATACAAGCAATGACCATAATACTGTAATGGAATACTACATAATATTTTGTGTAAGTTGTAAAGAAATTAAATGAATTGAAACTAATGGTGTTAGTGAGCTGAAAGTACCAGTTTCTGACAAAAAATGTATTTGCTGTGGGAAAGGCACAGTTAAGTTGTTTCAGATTGCTCTGTCATGCATAATGTAGATGGTACAAGTACTTCAAAGCAAAACTTCACAAAATAAATTACTACATTAAGATACAAGTTAAGTGATTTGCCTTGTGAATGGTTTATTAGTAAATGCGTAATTTACTAATTTACTGTGTAATTAGTGTAAAACTCAACAACTTCAAGTCTCTTCCCTTCTTCCCAATGGGTAATGTGAAGTCTATTAGTAACTTGAAAAGACTGCTGTTTTGAGATCAGGAATACACAAAATCAAGATTAAAAAAAAGGAAAAAAAGTCAGGTATTGACACATATACCATTGAAGCACAGTTACTCACCTATGCATTAATATGTGTAAGCTGTGCTATTTTCACAGGAATAAGAATAAAAAAGACTCACTACTTACATAAAGATCTACTGATCTAATAGTATTCATTTTTATAGAACTATTATTTTTTTGGTATTGGATACATCAAGAAGGCTGTTTTCCAAAAAAAGAGTTGAACATTTAGGTAGGATAAGCATAGACTTTGACTTGACTTGAGTTAAAAAGGGAAAGGAGAAAAAAAATGGACCTTTAGAAATAAGACAAAGCACAACACCTTTAGATATGCTAGTCATGGTGGAGCACAGGTGGAGAAAGACAAGTATTTCGAAATAAAAGGAACTTAAAATGAATAATAATATTAACACCACATTTGTCTGTACAAAAGCATAAAAATATTAACATGTTTTTACTGAAAAAAAGAACATGGAAAACCACAAAAAGAAAATCTTGCCTTTCTCCTTAGATGCAAAGAGAATTCTCAGATAGTCTTTCCACACTGATTCTTTAAAACATCCTAGGAAGCAGCTGGAAAATCCAATTAACATACTACTGTTAAAGAGGTTGAAGACCCAAACTTTTTACACTTTTATTTAGAAATTTATAAGGAGCTGCTTATGTTGTTTCACGCTGAACACAGCATCTAAGTTACTGTAACAGATGAAGGAAATGCCTCCACAGAGAAACTTTTGAAGCTCAAGTGGCTAGTTCCCTATAGGTAAGCATTACCCTAGATTTAAAAAATTCTTTGCCTAGTAGAATTTAAAAAAAAAAAATAACACTGAACCTCTTCTGCTACCTAGGTTACTTAATGCATTTTTACCTTAATTTTAAATATTTTCAACAAAGAGTAGAGTATTTCCTTGAATGGCACAGTTTTAGGTAGCTGCTACTTTTATATACAGTATATATCATTGTTTATAAATAATTGTGTAACCAGAAGATTGCACTCAGAAAATTACAAAATGATGTTTTGACATTTGCAGCATGAAGTCTAACTGGATGGAGCGCTCAAGCTTTCCACGCAACAGTACATAGCAGATGTTCCAATTTCTTGTTTTCTTTCCACTTTAAAGAATGTGTTCACACAACCATTCTTCGAATTCCACACTCACAGCAGAACTTTGCCCATTCCACTGGATACTTCGTTCCACATTCATGGCAGAACTTGGATAACTGCAGAGGTGAAATTCCCTCGCTGCTTTTTGCACTGCTTCCATTGACTGAGGATGGACTGTCTCCACTGTCACATGCAGTCTTCCCGTCAGATCTGAAAATTCCCAGATGAACATTCTCTGTAAATCAGTTCACTATAACTTAGTGTAAAATTAGTCTAATCCTTGCAATGAATATAGTTATTGTTACTGTCATTTTCATGCCTGCACTTCCTATTTACAATGGTATATCTTAAATACAACACTACCCAGGTTCCCACACGAATCTCCAGATATCCACCTTCCCTGAAAGAAAACAAAAACACCAGAATTCTAGGAACAGTATCAAATATTTCATTGACTACCTAGATAGAGTGTTTGAAAACTTAAAACTTAGCTTGTCAAGAAAAGAAAGGCTAAACCAGCAACACAATTTTCATCCTACCCTTTAAAAGGGCAAGACAATTTGTGTGTTTCACATGTAGACTTCATTCAGTTTGTAATGAAATAATTACTTGGTTATTTTTTCAACAGCTCCCATGCAGTTTTTGACATTTCCAGCAGGGTCTTCTATGCACATCTGAGACAGCTGATGACAAAGGTGTGCTGTCAGATGATAAATATGCAAAATATATGGAGCATCTTATACAAGCCAAATAATATCGACCATCTATTAATTGCAGAGAATAATACATTCCCCAACTTTTTTTGTAGTAAGTAATCCCCTTTAATGAAGGCTCTATTAATGACAAAATCCACAAAGTTAAAAGCTACCTTAAGTGAGTGTCTGAATTGCTAGTTTTTCTTCTGTTTGTCAAAGCACCTGTGCTCATGGCTCTTGCCACACTAGGAGGGGTTGATGTCCGGGTTTTTGTTGCACCACTAAAATAGAAGAAATATCTGATAATTTATACACACACAGAGAAATACACACAAGAATATGCATTTTCAAATGATACACAAATATATATATACACACATATAAAAGTGCATCAATCTACACATTAGTTAACTGCATGAAAAATAACTCATTTCCTACCAACAGCAGACAGATGAGCTTAGGCATGAACTTGCATGGTTATGACTTGAACCTTAGGACAGGAAGACCCCTCCTGTTCATGTGTCTCACTTCCTAAAAGGTAGATCCTGCATTATTGGTTGCTCAGCACATTCTAATATCTACCTTGACAAATTATAAGTCACTTTTTAGGACTGGCAGATCTTTCAGGAAAATAGAGAGCAGGTGACTGCAGGTTTTAATAGTTTAAGATCTGTAGAAAGGATAGCATATTTTCAATACTTTGTGACCAATATGAAGTAAGTGAACAAGATTTTTTTCTTCTTAGATGCTGTAAATCCTTTTTCTTCAAAGCACAATCACATTTATGATTATACATAGAAGGAGAAGAAAGTGCATCCAAGTGGGCATAAGGGCCTCAAATTTTTCTAAACTGCCACAGCTCCTAAAGCTGGAGTCAATAGTATGACCACATAGATATGGAAGCTGCTTCCCTCAGGACTCAAGAGTTTTATGAGAAGCCAGTATACAATGAACACTCTAAACACTGAGAATATCTTGCTGCTGGCTTTGATGAGTAGAGAAACATCAGAATTCCCTGAAAAATCTGAGTAGCACTAAGAAAAATAAATTGGAAAAGGCATCATTTTACCATTAATGACCAAGGACAGAAGTTTTTATCATCGCTCAAAAGAAATACCATTCACTGGAATTTCTTATTCTTTGGCAAATCTTCAGACTACGACATCTTGTGCATGACCAAGTTCTTCTCATTCTTGAACACCAATGCACAAACGAAATTTAAGTTGGGACTCACTCATGGACATTTAAAAAAATTAAAACACGACTCCATTAAAAAATTAGTCACCAAAAGAAAATTGTCCCTTCAGATAAACCTAACTGCTCCTTTAAGAATTATAAACTATCTAGTCTTGATTTGCTTTTCAAACCACATATAAGGAAATGCATTTAACTTCAGTAACTTCAAATGCAACACTGACACAACTGAGGAACGTGTAATAACTCCTGAATTATATACATGCTGCATAAAACATTTCTCCTTTTATGTCATGCACATGGAATAAAGAGCTTTTCAGCTCCTTGCATCACTTCAATCAGTTGAAAAGTGATCAAATAATTAAGCACAAAGGTAGAAATCAACAACTAAATTTAAGATTAAATAAACTGAAATTATATCTAACTAAAGTATTCAAGTTTAACAAGAATGGCTTCTACCTGCAACAGGCAGAGTGGGATGATCAAAGATTATGGCTCACTGGACAGAACATTAACCTTCTCCATTAGTTTTCCTGCCTCCCCCCTTATTCTGCAAGGAGATTCTAAAGATGGACTTAATTGAAAAAAAGAAAACAAAACCACTGTACAAACTGAAAAGCACTACATTAGTTATATCAGAATTAAAACTTACTGGAAGTCATGTCAGCCTTTCAGAAGTTACACAATTGTAGAATAAAAGTTCTAGATGTAACCTAAGTTATACTGATATGATGTACAGATGCTAAATACTCATCTTGTGCTATTTTCTCCATCTCATTATACAATGAAGAGAGATCTTTGCTTATAACTGAGCTCTATAGCAGAAAGAACATACTGGACTGTTACTTTACCTGTTATGAAGACAGAAAAGCATATAAAGAGAAATTCAGCTGCACACAAAGAAAATTATGGGATCATCACAGATCAGGGATGATCAGGCAATGAAGCTAAGAATAGAATTGTGTCTCAATTCCTGTTTAGACAGCTCCAAGTCATTAAAAAAATTTTCAAAATTATTACTGACTCAGTTTTCTCTGGATTTTCATGCTGGAACCAACATATTACTTTTTCAAAACTAACAGCATTAATTTCTTAAACTGAAGTCTCTTCAGAGTGTACTTTGAATCTGTTTTGTACATCATGTTGGGAGTCCTGGATATTTGAAATAAATTTGACATGAAAACCAATCCACTATTCTTCCTTGTATTTCAACTGTATAATACACCCTCATCTCATTAAGTACTCTGAAAATTCACTTGGTGCTTTAGTACTAAGTGTGTACTAAAAAAATTTCAGAGATATCAGTGCCTTAACACAGCATTCAGGCCACTGACTGAGGTAGGGAGGGGAGGAAATCAAAATACTGAAAAGCCATACTCAAAGTGCACAGTCCACCCTGTATATCAAAGGAGGCAAAGTCTCATGAACAGGTAAAACATCACTCATTACAGGTTTAACAGGACATCTTAATTCCAAGATGTTTAAACACAGTTTTCTGAATAATTCCTGCAGTCTTTTTCCACAACTAGTTTTCAAAAAATATAGAATATTTTCAGAGTAGAAACTTCCCTTCCAACCTGACCCATTCTGTGATTTCTGACCTTTTTGAAGAGTAAATCAACACAAGGAGTAGTCTGCCACTATGTACAATTTTAAACAGCCCAAATCTAGACACACAATTAGCATCAGGTTTCATGTATGTTTGGTGACAAATCTTGAAATTGCATCTTTAAGTAGCAATCTAATCTCTAGAGACAGATGCCTTCCAAAAAAGTCAAATATCTTTGGTTATTTCAACTTGTGCCATCACAGCTTGGTTTCTTCTGATCTGCCTCATCTCTGCCTTTTCTATATACTTGTCCACTTCTGTTATTTTTCCTGCTTGGCTGAATTTTGTGTTTTGTTTTGAAAAGCTATATAAATCCCTGCTCTACGTTGTATCACATTAAGTATGAATAGAGCCTGACAGCAGATGAGGCTGTGTACCAATACCAGCTGGAACTCTTAAAATCTAGACACACTCTAAAGAAATTTATTATAATAATCCACTCCCTATTTTAAAAGAAGTAAGACTGAAAGTGACTTCCCTTCTTAAAGCAGTTCATGTTATACATCTAGTTGAATTACCACTGCTTGCAAAATAAAAATCTGAAAGTAATTTGTAAAAGAAGCTTGTCTTTTTCTATGCACGTATTCATGATTTGGTTGAATTCTAAATAAAACACTGATATATGAATCTTGCTTCTTAGACACAATGTTTAGAGGTATTCTTGACAGCTGTCACTGTTACCCACAACAACTCATAGTTCTGTGCAAAGTCAGAAATAACTTTCTGCTGACTAATGGCATGTATCCCAAAGTCCAGAAACCTTTGCCACGAACTCCAGCCACCCACACTGCTATGGTGAATTTAAGAATGGTTAGGAACTTTTCACATTTGCTGAATGCTGTTGGCATCCAATACACTGAATAACCTACTGCAAGTAAGGCAGATTTAACTCTTGAACTCAGTAGATACTTGAGTAAGAACAAGAGGGATTGTATGAAGAGTAGAAGTGCCTATTATATACTTTTAAAGAATTTTCCTCAAGAAGAAAAATCAAATCACTGCTTTATGGATAGGGCCTATTTTAAGTAATTGTAGTAACTCACTAAGCTAAATTTTTAACATCTTAATAATATATTACAAAATGAAAAACTCTGCTAATTTTTGATGGTTCACAGGATTTATAACTCTAACCAAACATGCAAAGGAGCAAATAAAACCATACAAAATTCTGATTGTCTAAAAAGAGTTCCCATTTCTTTCATTGCATCCTCAAAGCCAAAGTCAAATATTCTGTCCCTGTCTCAAAGATACTACAGCTTTAGTTACAACATTAAGAGATTCAGACATATTTCTACAATGTAAAGCAATACATTCCATGTATGTGCCACATAACTCATTACTTATTTGTCTTTTACAATATGAAAACGTAGCCTATTTGAATTTGGCATCTTCCAAAATGTAACAAAGGCAATTTAGTATCTAATTCCTATTTAAAAGATTAGAATAATTGGAATAACCTTCCTTCCAAACACAGATCTTATGAAGACTTCCGAATATCTAGACATCTTTATATGAGGTAAATGGGACTTAACCTTTCATTACAAAGCCTTTACCTTTCATTACAAAGTCTGCCTTCTTTGTGTTTTTGGATCATCACAGCTACCTTACAGATGCAGGAGATAAGAGAAATATTTGACCATAAGAGAATAAAATTATTTTGTCAAAAACCAGTACAGTTATGGGGCTTAATGCTTACTTCAGCTCTTCATCACACAAATAAGTTTTATCTTGGGCTTAGAAATGCATAAATTCATTACTTTTAATCTGAAATCAAAACACAAATTTGTAACTTAATCTGTAATCAAGCACTGACAGAAGAAATCAAATCTGAGGGAAATCTTCATCTTCCCTGTCCTATGAAGCTATTTATCTCACTCTGATACTAATTATATCATCTACTCTTCTCCCACAGCATTTATATGGAAGACACACTGGGCAGCTGATGTTTGTCTACGGCACACTTTTCTGCTTAGGAGGAACATTTTTGCAAAATAGATACCACAATGCTTTGTAATACTTCTTTACAGGCAACAACTCATTTGGCCTTTTGATTGTACTGTCTGTTTTTGTACCAGTTTCATTAAACCTTTTCACATCTCTTCCAGTTTGCAGTGCCTAACTTGTCTGTCTTACTATTAAAACATATAAAGGGGTTCTCATAAGGACAGTGCTACATTGCTATTCAAGTTATGCAGAAAAAGAAATTGAAAATACTTGCAATCCAATACTTATATAACCAAAGAAATCCCATAGACTTTAAAAAAACCCTATAAATTAGACTTTAATTATCCAGCAAACAAAAGGGTTTCTTCCTGCTTTGATAAAGAATGGATTTCACAGACATTAGATTAGTTTTCCAATGTATTTTTTTAAATTATTTTTCAAACAAAGCACTAAAGCCAGTCATCATTACACTCTGCACAATGTATTCACATTTGATCTCTTTTAAGAACAGCTGTCATAATGCCATACAACATATCTAGAAAAGGGACTCGTAATTACAAGTCATAATAAGTTTAAACATTAGAAAATAACAGATATATTATATATGTACAACTCTAGAATTAGCAAGAAGAAAAGTTTTTTCTTTTTTTAAAAAAAATTTGTAAAGACAGAAGAGAGGACAGCCTGAAAGAAGCCCAGCTTTTGTTATAACAACAAAAACCCCATTCACAATAGACAGTACTATATACACAGCCAGTACCTGAATACTTTTTTTTTAGCATTATGAATAACATTTCCAAACCAAAAAAAAAAATCAAAAATCAAATTTTAAAAACATTTTTAAAAAAGACAACCAACAAAATAATATAAAAAATCCCTAAAATCCCTCACTCACATCATCATACGGAAAACTGCAGCTTTTCAGAAATCACAATAGATTAGAAAATCAAATCTTCAAGTTAAGTTCTGCATTTTTATCATCATGAAGTAAAACCTACGAATAGCCTCCTAAACACATGTTCTAGTTCAAACCAATTAACTCCTGTTTGACCCAATATATACTCTTTACACACTCCCAAGAAACTGAGAAGCAAGACTGAGGTCTTTGACACTCCAAGACACATACTCCAACCTAACAGGATTTTCCTAGTCATTTTGAACTTTAACAAATTATTAGCGTAATCTGTGAAATCCAAGCACATGCCGAGTAGAACACCAAAAAAATATCCTAGAAGCCATCTTAATACTGCCAAAATAAAGCACTACAGCACTGTTTCACACCTTCACAAAACCGAAAACACACAATGATCTCCAAGACAACTACTTACATATTTTGATTTCATTGAACAAAGCTGTGTAAGTTACGGTCTTCATAAAAGGAACAAACTGTTTTAAAAAGACAATGTTTTTAAAGGTTACAAATTCTTTATGGCAAATATGTAAGAGGAATTTAAAATTTACTGTTATTGATTTGGTGTGCTGTTCATATTGTATTTCAGCAGTAAGACAGTAGTGGATCTTTCACTAGCAGATATGATTCCCAGGAGGGAAACATTACCATTAAAGTGTATGCTTTATCCCCAAAATAAAATACAAATTAAAAATTAATTTCTAAGGCTTCATTTGCCATATTAAAAAACATAATTTCCAAGTCCCATTTAAAAAAATAAACAAACAAACAAACATAACTGTTCACAAATTAAACATGTACAGACAATCTCTACATACAAGAGATCCCTACCTGGCAACAAACAGTGGTGTCAGGTTCTGCTGGGCAAAAGAGTTTGCATGTGGGTATGGAATTCACCTGTTTGCTTACCCTTGGGTTAGAAAGAACCTACCCAATTTTTTCTCCTGAACATCTGATTACTTCTGACAACCTACTACAAGTGCCATATGCCTCAAATAATGTAAGACATAGCTAACCTCTATACTGTATAAAATACATATCAAACTTGGGTTCATAACACGGTATCAAATTATAAGCATAATGACAGATAACTTATATAGAATTATTTTTCCTTTCCTCAGTTCTTCAATAACAAAAAGATAAAAACCTATTTTCACCCAAATGAATGAAGATTTTCCTACTGGCTACAACAGCCACATACTACTCCTTACTTCCTTCTGTATGACCCAGAAATGATGCTCTAATGCACTTTCATTCATACTGGAAGTATGAGTTTCATTCACATTGTCTGTGTCCTTACTCTGTCTAGGCAGAAAAAGGAAACTCCCAGCAGGACTCAGCTGACACATCCTGATCTACAAGTACAAAGTAAACCTCACTGGCACTGACATAGCTTATGTTGATGATACTGTGCTCTCACAGTAGTCCTTTACTTGGGGAGCAGAAGAGAAGAATTCTCTTAATTAAAAAAAAGAAAAAGGTCAGCGCACAGTTAAACTAACGTACTATAAGTGAGCTCACAAGATAGGGCTGCACTGCTGCCCGTACAAGGTAAAAGCGAGCGCGGCGATGTCGCACACCAGGGTCACAGACTCCCTCCCTTTACCCGAGTGCCCCGGCCGGGCCCGGCCCGCGCTGTGCCAGCGCCACCTGCCGGGCGCGGGCGGCACTGCGCGCTCAGCACAGCGTCCCCTCCCGTCCCCCTGCACCAACAGCGACCGCGGCTCCAGAGCACGCAGCGCGGTCCCGCCACTTCGTACACAGAATTAACTCATCCCTGATATTGCACACTATAACTGGAATTCTACTCTTAATTCTCTCTTCTATTATGTCTCTGGAAAATCCAGAATTACAACAGTCTAGGCAAAGATGGAAGGTTACACCCTGAAGTAATACCTAAAAATACCCCCGAAGTTACAGTTTCCCTTAGTGCAAGCTGCAGGAACTTCTTTCTTATAGCAAAAGCTGGAATTTAATCTGGTCAAAATGTGTAGGCTTTAATATTTGTCAAGGAGAAAAGAAAAAGTGATTGCTTAACATTCCATTTAAAAGATTGCCCTTAAAACTACCCCCACAAAACACTGCCCAGCAAATTGTTTCACTTAAAACTCAGAAGAGCATAACATCTTATCTTCCAGCATAAGCACTGTCCAACTTCCATAGAACAGAATCTCAGATCTCACACTAAGACTTGTCATTCTACTGGTTAAATCATAAATGTAGTAAAAGAAATAAATCTTGTTTAATCCTACTGAATGGTAATGTTTGAAAGTTCTATTTAAAAAAGTATTTCCAGATGCATTTATGTATAGCTTACGTTATAAGATGTTTTAATGTTTAAATTCTGTCACTGCAGTATTAATTATTTTCACTCTCATGCTGAGACACTGTTAGTGTCTCAGTCCCTGCTTTGGTTATTTTGTAGGTATTTCAATAGAAGCCAATGTATTTCACCTTCATGTCCCAATGCTAAGGCAGAAGTTGAGATGATTAAGGCAAAATTGTCACCAGTGACCAATCTGAGGAACCTAACTTTTCCCATGATCTAACTGGCTCCTACCCCTCTTTGCTTCAATATAACTTCTGACAAATTTGTCCCCAGAAGTGAATAAAATGAAGTTTAAAAAAGAAATTCCAGATCACAGATACATTTAACAGCCACCTTTGAATGATTGTTTAGTATGAGCAGCAAATACCATAAGGGCTAGCTGGAAAACAGAAGAAAACAAGGTTTTTTAGAGCAATGAGAAGGACTGCAGGCAAAAACACACCCAATACTCTTAAAATCCGGAAATTGTGAAGGCAATTGAGGTTATAAGCCAAGCTAACATTTACTGCCTTTCAGCAGAGATCATTATCTGAGAGCTGTGCCAACCAGAAGCCATCTATTTGTGCTTAGCAGAATGCATAAACAGAGAGAACCTGGGCAAACAACTCCCCAGCTGCTATTTGGATTCATCCTGTCACAGTTCTTTCTCCAAGCAACAGAGGAGAAAATGGAAGACTACAGAAAACCAAAACCAGTAAGCAACTGTGGAAAATTACTAGACTTATTAAGTCAAGATACAGAAATGCTGTGAGTTTGTGGAAAATTCATGAGGCTGTTTGAGCAAAAATGTGAGCTAAGCCACTTGCTTATCTTGCATTAGACTGGAGCAAGGCTGAACAACTGAATGATGCCTGGGGTGAGGCAGAGGTCTCACATGGTGTCTCAGTGAAGTGTCTTCTGGGGTCTCAGTGAAGCTCAGGAGTGCATCCTGGCCTTGGTACCAGCCTCATTCCACCTTATCCATGCACAACCAGTCTCTGTCACAAATCTGTTCCTTTGGGAAGATAATGATGTGAGGTTGTAACATTCTGACTGGAGTAATGTCAGGTGGCCTTCACTGCTCCCTCACCTGGCTGGAGGACAATACTGAATTATTAGGGATCTGCGCTGCCTCTATTACAACCAATTCAGCCAAAGGTATCCAAAGATAATTAATATATTGAAAAATGCACCCATCAATCTGAAAATGAGAAAAAATGCTGCTTCTCCACAGACTAGGACCACAGCAACTGGTAACCAACTATATTTGACTACAGTCATACCTCTTCTTTTCCAAAAAGTCTAAAATTGATATTTGAAATCCTCCATTTTTGGAGTATGAGAACACGACCTTAATTCATAGACAATGCACAGCTCCTCTCTCCCCTCCCCAAAGCAGGGATGACTCTTAGGCAAGATTTATGCCTCTGGCTGCATCAAGACTATAGCTGGGCACAGTTATATCTAGCACTGTACACTTATATCTTGTAGATCTACTGCATTCATCACCTGCAATCTAACAAGAGTCAATGATCTGCTGCTTCAATAAACGACTTTATTTGTGAATCTGGAATTGTAGAAGTTCTTATTGAACATAACCAGCCATAGTGCCTGATGGTTATAATCAGAAATTAAGTCAAGCTGCACCCAGCCCCTCTGATTTCTGAGGAATAGCTGGAACACAAGGGGGCTTATTTTCTACCAAATTTCATATACTTATTGCAACAGTAATTGACTGGTAAAATTAAACAGAACTTCTTTGTTAACAAGTGAAGACCAAAATTGCTGCATCCTCACAGAAAAATACAGACTTAAATTAGGAACTTTCAACAGGAAAAAACCTTTCCCATACAGTTGGGTTACACTACTGGAATCAGAAATATGCCTTCAAATTATCTCAGCTGACTTTTTTACTGTAGTTTGCAGACCTGCTTGTTTGTCACTCATCAACAGGCATTAATTCAACTTCTAAAAATGGAGAAATAAAGAAAATCAGTGAACAAGGGGCTGGGATTTTCTGACAGTCACAGCATAGATGCCTACAAATGGTAGTGAAGCTGACCAAAGACTAGTGACACACCAGGAGAGGGGTGAAATAAAAAAAATAAAGACATCTGTCCATCTCATGGACTCTGCATGTGGCCTGTGTCTGAAAGAGTTAACATAAGTAGATAGAGCAAGGAGGGACAGAATTTAATCCTGATGCTACAGGGGCATTAGGCAGGAAGCATGACAGAACTGTAACTAATATTCATGCATAACCTGTAAAATTTAAGAGGGATGAACTAAAAATCTCTAGTTTTGTGTAATTGCTATCCAACCTCTTAAGTTTTCAGACCGCCCTTTTTCTTCCTCATGAACTTAAGACATTGTTGTTTGGGTTTTTTTCACATTATACAGTGTTCATCAATCAGTAGTCACTTTTATAGGAATAAATATTTTTCAGTCACCAATGTTTTAATTGCAATCATGTCCTCTTATAATTTGTGTTCTCAATACTCCTCGGCATTCCTCAAACTTCTGTAGAATTGCACTGCTTTTCTTTAATCCCTTCCACAGATTTCTCTGTGAAATGTCTACCCCTCCAGCAAAGCATGAGTCATAGCCTTGATCACACCAGCACTTACACTGAACTCTAATAATCTTCATGTAGCAGTCCTTGCTGTTGTAAGTGCACTGGTTTTGTCTTATTTGTTGCCTCTTAAGAGAGGAAAGGGAAGAAAGAAAGCCTCCATCCATGTGCTAAGAGAGAAGATCCTGTCAAAATAGCCTGGTAGTCTATTGCAGAAGCTTCTATTTTCATGAAGTGTAGGAAATTATGACTAATGTTTTCTGCTTTTTAAAGATCCTTCACTTTTACCATGAAAAAATTCATTGCTCCAACCACTTCTGTCTAATCTGCAATTTTTAATATACTTTATTTTCATCTCTTGACCTCCTTTGTCATTAAATCAACTTGATAAAAACTCTGCTGTCTCCAATGACCCTTAAACATTAGCTATATTTACAGAAAAAAGATAAATGTAAAACACTGTACTTCTGAAGCTCATAGGAAAAAAAAATAAAAACAAGTGAAACAAACCAGAGACTTCTAGAACTAGAACAACATAAATATGAAATAAAACGCAAATGACAACATTATATGGAACTCACCCCACTTGTGAGTTCACTGTTCCCAGCGAGTTTTTATGACCTGGTGACAACGTCTGAATTTTGCTCCCACTGGATCCAGATGAAGACAGTGCTTTACTTGAAGAGGCACCTTGCAGTTGAAAAGCAATTATATGAAAATATAAGAAAATATAAGATTTTGCTGCTGAAATGATACAATTGATTAAAAAATATTTAATTGAAAAATTAAAAAAAAGTTTTAGAAATAGAGGTATGAGCCAGTATTATGATAATACAAAATATGTTTCAAAAAATGTATAGAAGATATGTAATCGAGATACAGTATGTTTCCTTAGAATAAAGTACTATATCTCAATTACTTTACTCAGAACAAAAGGGAAAAGTATCTATGAACAGAACATGTTTGATATCAGTGATATCTGAAACCCAAATTAGTGCACTATTTGCATAATTATACGTCTTGACTATGTATTTTCACCAATTTATGATCATATTCAGCTGACGACTTAGTCACAGAATTAAGCATTGGATAAATATTAGCTGAGAGATCAGTATTTGATACAATCATGCATTATTACACCAAATGATTTTTCATATTCAATTCAGAAAAAAAGAAATAAATTGGCCTGACATATCAACCAGAATCCTAAGTGCTCAAGATAGATGGTGATCAGAGCACCTCTTCCAAATTTATTTTACATGAGATTTTGCAAACCACTACATCAAATAAACACAGTTTGCCGAACTATGCATAGTTTGAGAACTGTCGTTTAGAAAGGACATGGAACAATTCATAACATTCATTTCATACCTACAACAGTTTTGCTAACACCACTTGGCTGTGGTAAGCGTGATGACGGTGATGGTGTTGATCCTACAGAAGGCATCTTCTTAACTGGAGGAGGTTTGTACTGTAACAAAATACAACCTAGAAATTTAAGCAATTAAATCAAGCTATCTATATAACACAACAGGTACTGTGGGAGAACAGACAATGATTTCCTACTAAGTAACCTGTCTCTGGTATGGGAACATGCGAATGGTTTCTGATTGTCTGCTTTCTAATACTTACAGATGATACATCCAGGAAACATTCTCTAACTTAGTGGCCTTGTTGTTCAACTCTATCTCTTTCTGCTTTTTTTTCTTTGCTACAGCTTTCATCAACTTTTTCCATAGCTGGAATGAAGCTAAAGCTAAGTTTAAAAGCATCACCTCATTACCAATTAATTTAAAAGGGAATACTCAGAGGCAGAATTCATTTGTCTTTCAAATCCAAACCTTATTTACACCTGTGTGGTCTGCACCTGTGGTTCCTGCACTGATCCAAAATACTGTGTAATACACTGAATCCCTCTCAAGCCTCGAATTAGCTGCAATACTGCTGTCCGCTGTCCTGTAGTCAGACACCTTTGTTTGCCCCTTAAGCAAGTCTCTAATTGAATTTATAAACTAGCACAACAGAAATTCAACTTCCTTTACAAAAACTGCATCTCTATTTCCTCCTGCTATCTTTACCTGTCATTTGCATATTTCTCAATTACATTTATGATTGGTTTTGGTTTTGGTAAGGTGCAACTCCTGCTACCTCACTTACAGATCTTGGCAGTTTAAGAAAGCAAAAGCCTTGTCCATGTCTAGTGTCTAATTTCAGCCAGTGGAAATAATAGAATTACAGAATAAAACAGTTCTTTTTAAAAGCCACACACTACTTAACAAGCTTTATTTGACACTGAATGCAAGTTACAAGTTAAAAAGTGTTAGAGCTCACCTGTGTTCGAGTAGGAAGCTTCCCTTTGGTATCAGCTGCCAATTTCCCCTTATTAGTAATACGTGCAGCTTGCTCCTTACAGAAATTGATGTGTCTGTCAGCTGCATTTTCATTAAATCTCCTCTGACAGTATGGACACTGAATGTAATCTTAAAAACATAAGAATCTAGCATTAATAATCTGTTTTAAAAATGAAAATATTTTAAAGTCTTTTAAAGACCAGGCATTTAATTTCTCCAGGGGAAATTATGGCTTCTTGAATCTGAAAATGAAATACAGATTGCTAGGTCAAAGAACATTCTCATTTGCTGGATAAGAGTAGCTGAGGATTAGAAATAACCTAAGGAAAATCAGAAACACTTTAAGAAATGCTGTTCTTGCAGAGAACAGCAGAGAATGTTGCCAAAGAAGTACAAGGATGTGGCAGAGAGATCAGCTGGAAGGAAGTGGAGAAGAAGCTAAACAGACAAACAATCAAAATGTTTTAAAAAATCACAAGCAGTTCAGTTTGTTCAAGATGTGGGAATACATTAAAACCTTTCTCACACAAGAAGTAAGACAACAAATCTGTTTCCTCTGGCAATTTTGAAAGAACTTAGAAATGCTACCTGGAATAATGAAGTGATCATTATAAAAAAAAAAATCAGAAATGTAATGAATAAAAAGAATCAGAAGAAAACCAGCCAAAATTAGGAGCTATCTCTAGGGACGTGCAAAAGAAAGTAACTGGTAGCCATGTTACTTCTGCAAGATTAATTTAGTCACATTGCAAACAGTAATACATACAGGAAATATTACTCTCATTAGAAAAAACAGAAAGGGCTACATAAATGCTTACAATATTAAAAGATACATCATCTGTATGCTGGAAATATACACCTTAAAATACAATGCCCTTGGAAAATTATATGTTTGGACTGCAGTTTCAGACAACTGGGTATTTAAGTGTCCGAGATATTAATGCTGAATGCTCCAGATCAGAGCATTAAAACCACGTAACAGCAACTTAAAAAAAGCTTGACACCAGCAAAGCAGGTTAAATTAGTGTGTTTCTAGGTCATTTTAGAAATGTTTTGAAGAAAATCATATGAAATTTAACAATCACTTACTCTAAAATTACAATAAATATTATAAAATCTAAAATAAATTTTGGATTACATATTACTAATCCAAATGGAGTAGATTTGGCTTAAATTCTTGTCCCTTTAAATATTTATAAACAGTTTTGAGTAAGTTAAATTATGTAATGGCCACCAAACCATGGACTGTGACCCAAGAAGTGTGATCTAAGGACAGAGGGAAAACACAGAGAAGTGACAGCATGGGAATCTCATGTGGTAACAAAAACAATTTTTTATTTATTTATTTCATATATACTGTGCTCCTATCAGAACACTATAACATCAACTACACCTTAAGACACAAAAAATTAGAAACAGAATCGTAATATCTATGTAGTCAAACCAAAATTATTCAAAAAAAAGTAAAAAAACAAAACAAAAAAAATAAGGCAACTGTGAAAGCCCCTAGATAATATGCCATTTCAGCTGGTGCAGAGCTCAGTTCCTACAGAAAACTTTCAAAGCCCACAAATGTACCAGTCTGGAGAATATCAATGCATACCATTAAGAATCAGGAATTGTATCTTCATCCCTTCTCAAAACACACAGTACCAGTCAGACACTTGGCTATCTGAAAGTGCTGCTCATACTGTCCAGAAGAACTTCTAGGATTCGATGTAAGCTTTATAAAATGAAAACTAACCAAAATAAGAGGACAGTACACCAGCACAGTAAGTGACTTAAGGTCCTTCTTAACCTAAGGCAATTCTGCACTTCCTCAGAAGAAGTGGAAGAGGAGATGGAAGAAACAGCAATACCGGTTATTTGCCAGCTCAGAGCAGTTAAGTAGAAAACATGAATAGGAGACTTTTCATTAAAAGGAGACAGACTCACTGCTAACATGTTAGAAACAAGCGTGCTCAAGACAGAGCTGAGTAAGAGAAGCCGGATACACTTGTGGTATCTTCACAATCTTCCTACTCTCCTACATGAAAAGTAGAAAAGGAGCATCAATATCTTCTCCTGCTCCATTTTTAAGAGTATTAACTGATCATTTTGTGCATGGTCTATTCATTCCTGGTTTCCTCTTCCTAAGTCTTACACACTGCAGCAGGATGAAGACAGAAGACTAAAATCAACTACAACTAGACAGATTACAGATATGCTATATAGGTTATTAATGATTCTTTTCATGATCAAGCCTTGTGATTATTAGCCACAGAACTTGCTATTGGCTTTAAGATAGCTTTACTTTTTAAAATTTGCTATATGGCTTTTCAAGACTGTGAATACAGAATGCTGAATAATACAGCCTCTTAGAGTGAATGCATAGTGTCAATCCTAATACTGGACTAACGTGGGGTTCCATGGCAGCAGGATCAAATAAAGGGAGGTCTGGTGACCAGCATGAGACACAACGAGATGGTCTCTGCTTGTTTAAGCTCAAAAACCCATTTATTGGGGCATCACCAACACAGGAACAAACTCAGCTCAATCCAGAGGCAGAGAACTTCAAACAGGGGCAGGGTGGTGGGATTTATAGAGCAAAAGTGGAGTTTTATCTTTCCCAGACTTAGAGAATACCTCCCCCAAGCAGAGGGGTGGAGTCCACTCTTCCTGGGACTCAAAGCCACACCTCTTACTTTAACAACAACCAAATCTTTGCCCCCCTAGGCATGGTCACCCCACAGACTAAAACATCTCCTGCAAAGAAACAGGGTAGGAAACACTTCACATCCTCACTTGACTACAGACAGGCAGAATAAAATACACATTTCTTCCCAATCTTTCTGGAAACAGCCATTCAGCTAATCAAATGGTTTAGCTGTTAGGACAGGAGGAAGAAACACATCCTTCAATCATATGCCAGAAGTTACATGAAAAGTGTATTTACTTCTCAGATGCATCAGATTGCTTGAACACTATTCAGTCTCAGTTCAAAGGTACCCAAGGACTGTCATGCCCTGGCTAGTATGAATTCCACACATCTCCCATATCCAAAAGTACCCCCACTACATGAGGCATTAAGGCATACATTGCATACTTGAAACTAAATGTGAATTCAGCAAGAAATTAGAGCAATTACATTTGAAGAACACAAAAGTGCATTCCTACATCATAAATATGTTGTGTGTCTCAGCTAATCAGAAAGCAGTCTGCTATTTCTGAGCAGTTCCACAGTTGTGAGCACAAACAGGGCATTAAAACAATTTGTTGGGCCTATGGCTTACAAGACAGTAGCAAGTTGCAAGTTGGTCCCAGCTATCTTTCCACACATTAAAAACAAAGTCATTTGCTTTGAAAGCTACACAGGATGAGCCAGCATCTGCACAGGGATAATAAGTCATCTTCAAGAACTTGTGAATGCTGCATTCCAGTAAATTTCTTTTCAATTCAAATTTCTACACATTAACTTAAAGTCTCTAAGGAACTCGACCGTTTTACATACCAGGGTCATACGTTGGTGGAGGTGGTGGAGGGAGTTTTCCACCATCTTTAAGATTAAGTCCTTTGGCTGCCCGTATAGTTGCTATAAATTCCTCATGCTTTCGTCTCCAGTTAGAAGGTTTTTTGGGTGGTTCTGGCTAAGAGACAAAAAGAAAGCTTTGTATATTTGAAGTTTTTACTTGAAGCTAAGTATGCACCTTATTTTAGTACATAACATCATAGATTTCTTCCAAACCTTAGATGATCTAATTAGCACGAAGCGCCGGCAGAAATAAGCTTTATTAAAATGCATATATAGTATGCCTTAAATGTTCATAATCAGAGTAAATTATAACATACCCGTGGCTTAAGAGGTTTTACTGTGGGAATGTCAGTTCCTTCTGCTCTCTGTCGGCTGGAATCAAATGTCTTCCTTTTCTTGGAAGAAGTTTTTTGGCAAATGGGTCCATGCTTTTTCTATAAGCAGAAGCAAAATGAAAGGAGAGCACAGAACTTACTTTTGAAAACAGAAGTTATTAACACATTATTTCCCTCTTTCTTGATATTAAAATTAGTAAAAAATGCCCCAACTCCTGATGCATAAGCTCAGATTGTTTTCACTCAAACATATATACCAGCTGCTACCTTTAAGAAAGAATTTTACAGGAATTCAAAGATGTGTATACAGAGTCACAAAAACACAGGTGATAATGAAGAAAGGTAGAAGCTATCTATATTTGCTCCTTGCATGTAAAAAATGATGATAGGTAGGCAGCTTTTGCATTGAGTGGCAAAACAAATCATAGGCCACTGAAATTCATATTTATATTTAAGGACAGACTGATTTCTATTAACAATGGAGAAGAAAGTTTAGGAGATGGCTAACAAAACACTTTGTTTACTAGATAAGATTTAAAACTGCAGAAGACAAAGATTGATTCTGTAGCCTTAGAAAAGATGTTTTTAGAGGCATGAAACTTCAGAAAATGATGGGATCTTAAAATAAAACCCTTTTAAAGAGCTTCAAACCTGAGACAACAGTAATCAGTAATTACTTGGAGGGAGGGAAAAAAACCAGAACCAAAACACCTACCAAAACAAAGCACCTAGATATATTTCATTTAGCCATAGTGAGCACTGCTTAACTTTCGTATCAACTTACCATATTTAAAAGTCAACAGTGCTCACATCACTTACCAGTGCCATAGGAAAGAAAGTTCTTCCACAAATCTTACATGGCAACAGCTCTCCGGTTTGCACTGCAGCCTCACCTTAAAAAAACCAACATACTCCTTTAAGAAAATTAGATAAATGACAAAACTTTGTTTCAAAAGTGCTAACCTCACACACACTTAGCCAGTAACTTAGCTTAATAACAGCTGTTACTCTAAAAGTATACATCCTCTGACTTGTTCAGAGACCATGCAGATAAGAAAGGCAAAATATACCAAAGTCCTTAGGCACTTTTGGAAGCTGTCAGGCCCAGCAATACATCACTAGCAATTCTGTTTATTTATAATATGTAACTCTTTAGAATATATATACTTATATATATACTCTTTATAATACGTAACCCTAAAAAGAATGCATATCAATATGCAATTAAAAAATCCCCAGTAAGTCCCAAGGACAGCTCAAATACACACCAAGAATAAAGCTATTTAGTGGGTATTTCAGTGTCTTTGGAAGAGATCAAATTTGGTATCAAATATAGAAAAGTCACATTCCATCATTTCTTTTGCTCTACTAAGTTAAACTATTCCATTTTCTCTTGTAAAGAAAACAGTCTTGAATGCTATTTTTACAATATATTTTATTCAGATTATTACTGATGGTTTACAGAAGTATTTCTGATGTTGTTACTCAAGCATTGATAACAAAAGTGTAAATAGCATATTTGACATACAGCAGATCCACAGAACCAGACTGAAGACCAACAAGTCAAAGTATCAAGGCCTATGCAAGCAAAAATATTCATAAAGCATGCATTATGCAACAGAGTTGTGACAGAGCTAAAAGCCCCGGGGTTTCCCAACAGAAGGCATCTATTACATCTAGTACTATATCAGAGGAATATAGGGATATTTCTATATCATGTATACATCAAGAAAGAGGTAGTAAATTTGGATTATGTTTGACACTTACTAGTAGCTTTCTCTGTACTCAATCTGACTATTGCAGACAATACAACTGCCTCTGTACCACATTAAAATAAAACCACTTTGAACAGACTTGTGTTTTAGGCAAAGCAGCAGCTTAAACTAACACAGTTATCAACACAGCAATATTCAGTGATTTGATCAACTTTTGCTCCCAGTTTCCCAGTGGAAAACAGGCAGCCATGGTTCCCACTGAAAACCTCTTTTGCCCAAATGCAAAGATTAAAACTGAGTGAGATCTCTATTCCCAGTAAGCAATTATTGTCTATTTCTAGTTGTTTCAATTACTTAAAGCAAATTCACCCCCAGGATGTAACTGCATACAGTGTATTAGTTGTATGAACATACTATGGAACACAATGCATTTTAAGAATCAGAAATCACATGAAAAGTACAGTTTAAAACATTTAATTCATACCTCTAATTAATTTATGTATCTTTTCCATTCAGATATGAATAGGACTGTCCTTAGCTCAGCAGGATTGCGCTGACAGTAACCAAGTTTATAAATGAAAGTCATAATCAAGCTTCCTTTCGTGCCATCTAAATATCTGTGCATTTAGATGTACACAAGTAGAAGTAGGAAAAATGCAAAATATGCAGATGAATCTTGATTTTCTTTGATTCTTGCATTTTGAATTATACTTGAATGCTATGAAGATTTACTAGGAACTTGGTTTTAAACTGTATTTTTTCAAACTCTATTTTAAAATATCGTGTCTGAAAATTTTTCCATAGGTCTGTTTTCTTAAATCCACAAGCCTGAGCACCTGAGCACCTAAGTACAAAACTTAGATGGCTGGGAACCTGCCCTCACCACTAATCTGAAGGGTAAGCAGCAATGGTTGTAACCTTTTCTCAATTACTCCACTCAGAAATACAAGATATGCATAGATTTGTTTATTTCATTACTTCATTCTTCAGAGTCCCTAGCACTCTTAATAATGATAACCTACATACTGCAAACTCACTTCTGCTCAAGAGATCAGCTTCTTTTTATGACATTATTCTGATACAACCCTCAGTGTTGCAGAAATGAGAAGCATTTCCCAAAAATATGAAGTGACACTGTTTGTGTCTTCAATAAATTCGCTGAAATAAATCAGAATCAGGGATCTTGGCATGAGTTATACAGTATATGATTAAGAATTTGGCTGAGAATTCTTTCAAATATCTAAGTAAAAGAGGCTACATGTCCCACAGTTTTCTTCTGTGTTCACTGAACTCTAGAATTTTAGCAGGTGTTTAAATTTCATGTTAAAAGCAGATAGGATAGCTGCTCACCTGAACAAGCAGTATTTACATATGACATACCTAAGCACAAGGAATACAAATTACCACTTAGTGCAGCTACAGTTACAGAGCTGGATTTCCTTACAGCATTCCCACTCTCCCCTGCTGCTGGCCTAGAGATATTTCTACTGCCAACACCTCCCATGTAACACAAATCACTGACCGAAACCACATAAAGAAGTAATTTAAAAAAAATTAAAGTTCCTTCAAGGGAAGTTTTTCTGAAAATGGGAATCCCAAGTGTCCTTTATATTTGCACACTTACCCCTTCTTAATTCCTCTGTGATTTTCCTCATTTTTAAAGTTAAAAAACCTCAAAACCAAACAAATCAAAACCACAAAACCTTAGCATTTCTTTCTAGGAGTTCACCAGTCTTCCCTTACAGAGGGGTTAGCAATGTTATCTACATTAAATCTGATAACTTAAAAGTAAGACATGAGAATAAAATTGTGAAAGTTGCAACAGAGTTAGTTTCGGCTTTGTTCTATTTATTTTTAAAAAAGACATTCATGTGTGATATCTGCTGCAATTATTTTCCTGAAAAAAGTTAACCAAAATGGTTTTTAATTTGGAATGCACTGCAGATAAGAGGAATACATTAAAAAAAAAAAAGGAACACACAAACCAGGAAACAGAAAGAGTATATGCTTGACAAAATGGTCTGAGAATAGAAATTGGTAGCAAGATAGTATCATGGCAGTTGTCTTCAGTCTGTAAATTTAGCATCAATGCAGGACTTATTTTTAAAATAATTTTGGTTATACAGCCACAGAAAACCCAACATCCAGCAGCTACACCTCCTTTTCTTTTTACCAACTTTAATATTGCTAATCACCAGCAGTTCAGATGCTTGTATTAAACATGAATGAATATAGTTAACTTGGAGAAAGACTGAAATAATTATTACTGCTTATCTAATCAAAATACATCTAGAGAAAAGATAAATATGATCCAAACTGTTATGTGAAAACCACAGAAGAGGTATTTCAGTGGAAGTGATGCCAGAACTATGATACAGAGCTTTACATCCTATTTTACTGCCTGCCTGAGACCAAGTCTCAGATAAAATACAGAGCTTTACATCCCATTCTACCACCTCCCTGAGACCAAGCCCCAGATAAAACCACAGTGGACAACCTAGCATGACGCTGGGTATCTGACTTAACCGGACTGGAAGCTTATTAGCAAGACTACAATAATCTTATCATTCATGTTTGTAAACTGCCCCTGTCAGGGCTCTTTCTCCTCCAGCTGCTTCCAAATCACTGGGTTTATACCTACACAAGTTATTGCACACATTCCTTCTGAGCATGGTTGCCTATACTTTCTGGTCTTGAAGTTAAGAGTTTAGCTGTAAAGTCTGGGTGGGCCACTAAGTCTGACAGTACAGCTGTACAGTCTTCAGATGTAGCATGGTGCTTTCAATATTATAGATAAGTTTAGACTTCCCTGAAACCTAGATTTCAAGGGAACAACTTCTTTCTTTCTCTCTTCTCAGTCAAATACCACAACTGATTTACAGCAGAAAGGGCAAGCTGCCAGTTTTCAGTTTATCTTTCTCAGTACAATGTATGGACCCACCAGTGCATACAAGTTTGATCTGACACATAGCCATAGTACTTGTTCTTGCTTTTATGCTTATGCAGTTGTGTAAATTGACTTCACACCCAGAGGGAGCAGAAGCCTTCAGTACTGCAGAATAACTGAAGTTTTGTTACACTTTTCTCTTTTGGAGAGCTGTATATACCCAAGTACGAGTGTGCATTTAGATACAAGCTGGAGAAACAAGACTGCACTTTGTAGCAGTATTTCATCATGTTGCAAAATGTGACTGCCCTTCAAAACCTTTCATTTATCTACAGCGATGTCAGTACTAAACTATTTAAGCCAGAAAAACTGTGATAATCAGAATCATCAAGCCTATCTAAATTCAAACATGCTGAAATACCTGGGTACAATTCCCTGCCTTGGGATTAGGTACCAGCAAGTAATCAGCAAGTGTTGAAAGTTATCACTTGAAGAGCACTTGCCAAATACTTCTCCAAAACGGCATTTATTGCTTTTAGCATAACTCCGTTCTAATCTCCAAAAGCAAGGTATTTGTCACTTAAGAGTTCCACGTATTTATCGTACAATAAAAAAATGCTGTTCATTCCACACATTAGTTAGAATCTGTATCATCAAGCCACAGCATCTGGTTCTTTGAGGACTGTCCAGTCTCTACCATATGTTCAAAAATCATTATTGACTGGGTCATATTTTTTTTAATCAACACACTAATTAACCATAGCCTAACTGATAGCAAATATTACAAGCAAGAGCCATCTAAAAATTATACCAATGCAGTGACATAGGTAGGGAACACTTCATAGAATCATAAAATGGTTTGAGTTGGAAGGGGACCTTGAAGATCATCTAATTCCAATCTCCCTTTTGTGGGTAGGAACACCTTCAACTAGACTAGGCTGCACAGATTCTTGAATATTTCTTTAAATTAGAGCATTAATTTTTTTAAAGCAGTTTTGAAGAGAATTAAATAACATAATGATTTTGCCAAAAAGAATTTTGAAATTAAAATGTAAGTAAGGCAAATACACTGACTGTAATTCTTAACAACAGGCAGTACTTGCCATACTTTGGTTAAGTCTGCTTGATAAATGATGATGTGCATGTTTTACCCCACCATGTTTCCCACCTGTGCTATTCTGCAGTTTGCAGGAAAGAGAAAAGGAAAAACAAATCATAGTAAACTCTGCCTCTTACTATTCAACCATTCATTTACTTTGAAATTTTTAAGCAGGTAAGTTTTCACAATTGTCTAACAAATAGCAGATCAATCTACTTTTGTCTATCTACTCCTAATTTTATAGGAAAGCCTTCTGAATTCTGCACTCCTGTATTGGCAATCTTGTATAAACCTGTCACTTCTGCTTCCAAAAGATAAGACAAAGCACTGTAGCATCCATTCCTTCAAGCTGAAAAGTCTTTCATAGTACTTCTGCACATTTTTGTATCAGCTTTTCAGTCTGACAATGAAAATGCATTATATTTGTCAAAAGTCCCGTTATTGCACTGAATGTGAATGTGTCTGATGATGGAGAATTTCGTTTGTATTCCTTGAAATTAACACATCAAGGCGAGACCCATTGCCTCAAAGTGACAGCCTGGAGGAGGATTCTACACGGGCTTTTTTGGTGACTGAGGAATGAATTCCATGCAGTCAAGAATGATTGTAGTATCAGCACACTCAACTCACATCATGATGTAGTCCCCTTTACTACAATTGTCTCTCCTTCTTTACTCCCTTCCTCATATGAAGCATAACTTTTCATGTGAAAACACATGGTGTGTGTCACACATCCTTAAAAATAACCAGCTCTCTACAGCCATATCTCATGGGACTCTTGCAAGCAGATCTCTAAAGTCACAGCCTGCTCTCCTGAACTGAGGCTGAGGTCCTGCTATTTACCCACTCCCTCCTCTCAGGATCCTGAATTCAACCATCCTACAGTCACTGGAGGAAAGGCTGTCCCTAACCTTTACATCTCACATCTCTGTACATATGAAATACTGCAGGACTGCCTCCCCTTGATCACCTGGGTCAGGAATTTGTCATCAATGCATACCAGAAGCGTGCTAGCTCCTTGCACCTTGCTAATTTGTCCCTCCAGTAGGTTCAAGTCTCTCATGAGGACCAAGGCCTGTGAATACATAGATCCTTCCAATTATGAGGGAGAATTCGTATTTTTCCTGATTAACTGGCTTTTAGCAGACAGCCAAAACGGCTTTCCCCACACTGGTCTACCTGCTAACCCTGATTCATACTCCCCCAGGTGGTTCTACAGCAAAGCTCCGCTGCAGTCTCACTGCTCTCCCACATAAAGGGCAACTTCTCCCCTTGCCATCCAGCTGGTTCTTCCTGAAGAGCCTGTACTCATCCACCACAGCACTGCAGTCCTGTGAGCTGTCCTACCACCTACACAATTCCAACTAGATCCTAGCCCTGCAACAGAGTGCAAACGTCCAATTCCTCCTATTTATTCCCACACTGAGTGTTAATGCACAGGCATTCCAGAGAGTCAGTCACTCAGTCACGATGACCATCCAGAAAAATCAATGAAACCTTCCCCTGCAAAGCCTATGGAAATGGAACTAAACCAAAGGCAAAAAAGCAGCACTAGTTGATCGATCTGAATTCCAGATAAATCATCTGGCCTTCTATTAACAAGCTTTAAGATCAACCAGAAGAACTAGAAAGCATGTGACCTGCAAAACCTACGTAAATGTTACACAGGTCTGCTTTGGCATCATAAGCACAGTGTTCTCCTGCATTAGGCTACAGGCACTGTGATGATTCTGAGGGCAGTCAGGAAAAGACTTGCCTTCTCACATCAGCCTTAAACCAAGACTGTTTTGCAAACAGTGATCCCCAAAACAAATCTGGGCTTATGCACTGTACAATACAAATATAATTGGACAGAGCAATCCCTACCTAAATCAGAATCTTAACTGGCAAAAATTAACATGTTAAAAAAACCCTGATAATAAACTTAATTTATAATAGATTGATTCCTAGTTTGCCCCACCTCAGGATTTCTTTAGAAAATAAGCCCACTTGTCAGCTGCTCCAGTCAAGCGCTTACCATACTCTTGAAACCAGACTTCACTGAAATGCAACACCTGCTCTTGATGACAACCACACCATGCTGTGTGCAGGTAAAACATTTTCATCTTTCCACTATATTCAACCAATTGAAGTCAATTAGTAGATCAATCTAGCTTCTGTAATTTAAGTTAAAAATGCTAGAAATTTTTAAAAAATTATAGAAATGGGCATAAAATCTGTTAGTTTTAAGATACTGAAGAAACTAATCTGAAACACTTAAATACCTGTCTACACACATTCCTGTCTACTTCCTCTCCTTTAAAGGTGAAACATAGTCTGGCAGTGCACTTCCCCATATCATATCAGCCTAAACTCAGCTCTCAGCATATTTCCTTAAGTAAAATAACTATTAATTAAAAAAATAAAAACATGATGGGTTTAAAAAGAGTAAATAAATTGACCAGTTATAGAGTGTTAAGTGTCAAGTTAAGATCACTTAAGAGAGGTGCAATATGCCCAGTGAAGCATCAGTTCAATGCAGACACATTTATCATTGTGTTTTAATGGCTACAAGAGACAAATAACTTACTAAAAATTATATATATTAATAATAGTTTTGCATTTCAATCTTTAATAGTTTCCAAGTTGCTGATTTAAGAACAGTATACAATAAAATGAATTTCTTCTTCTGTTGGACAAAAGATGTACGTATGAAAAAAAAATAAAAGCTGAAGTCCGAAGTCAAATGGAGCTAGAGAAAATGGCCACCAAAGTAAGGAAGCTGCTGCATGAATCTAGCGAGGCAAGACAAAGATCAGCTCTAAAAGGAAAAGAACACTCACATTCATATAATTTTTGTTTTAAAACTCAGTAATTTTCTACACTATTACAGAGGAAAATAAGATTGGGCGTTCAGAAATTCTGTCAAAGCAAGAATAAGCACTTTCTCTCAAGAGTCACACTACTAACATAAAACCCAAAGGAGAGATCTTCCACTGTCAGGGGTGGAGCAGGGCATCTCAGATATTCCCCATGCCAGGGAGGACTCCGGGGACAAATGCTGTCACAGAAAAGATCCCAGCTCTCAGCAGAAGATGCTGTATAGACCTCAAGGACACACCCAGACTGCTCAGAGTGTAGTCCCTATGCAGAACTGCAAGGGAAAGCTCTGGGTCTGACACTACAGGCTATTTCCTGAGCCAGCAGCCACGCATCACCCCCTTCCAGCCACAACCACCCTTCCCTGGCTGCTTGACCATGGGGCTGGGCATGCGCTGCCATGACCTACCGCAGGGAGCTGGACTTTTGCCCTCGGACACAGCTGTCCCTGTGCCCCTTACTCTGCAGGCTGGGATGGGCTGTGAACAAGTGTGGGAAGTGGTATTTAGTTGGCTCAAGCAGCTGTTGTCGGCATCCTCCCAGAAAAAACAACAGACTGGAGAGAAGCTGATCAAACACCACCACTGGACTGCTCTGGCTTAAATGAAGTCAGGAATTCAGTGCTTGGCTCCATCTCACTCAAGCAAAACAGAGAGCAACAAACACACCAGTGTGACAGCTTTGTTCTTGATATCCAGCAGTGAAAGCAAGAAGAATATGTTAATCCATCAAAAATGGCCCTGAGATTCAGCACACAGTGAACCACCCATGAATGGATTTTTAAGCTCACCTTAGAGATCTCTACATTGTCAGAGTCAGTCTATTGCTCTATTTTCATCACTAAATTAAATGAAAATTGAAAAACAGCCAAGCAGCACACAATCTGCAAAGTAACAAATGCTAGTGACTTTAGACTTAATATCAGATTTGTCACCTCTAATGATAAGCATGCACTCATTACTTTTACAAAACTTTAAAGGTACAAATTTGACTCAATCTAGTAATATAACAATACTGATAAAATATAACCTAATAGAGCAACAGCCTTAAAGGAGCAACAAAAGTAAATTTTAGAACAAAATTTAAGTGACATAGAAACCTACTTTGCCATTTCACAGAACATTTAAACTTGAACATAGTGAGAAAATGCAACTGTGACACTAAAAATATTATTTAGCTTTCTAAATGTCATTAACGTAGTTCCACATGCCGACTATTACACACTCATGTCTCCACTTTTTCGAAAGGATCATTTTAAACTGGGTAGAGCTCTTTCTTATAAATAGCACGCTTATATAAACTGAAGCAAAACAGATCTTTCATCTATAATGCTGATCTTCAGCAAAGCAAAAGCACCAGCTTCTGAGGCTGGAAAGTACAGGACAAGCATCTTGAGCCTGAGGGGGTCTTCCACCCTCACAGACACACCAAGAGACTGCTGTCAACAGATAAAATCCTGCCCTTCCCCATGACCACGACCCTCACACACACTGCTGCCAAGGACCTACTGCTGACCTACTGTCAGCTCTGGGAAATGATTTTACAAAGCAATAATATAAGGAGGCAGCAGGCTGAGCCAGATTTCAGAAGCTGCCCATACTTCTGTGTCAGATGGGTATGACTGTGCAATTGCACATCCAAACATACATTTAAACAAAAATGGCAACCAGCAATAGTCTTCTGAGTTGCCAAAGGAGCAATGACTGAATAAAAGTGTAATACCCAATGAAATAAGTTATTATTGTTACTATTATTATTGGCTTTGCCTACATTTTTTCTGTCCTAGGGCAACCTTTCAACAAAAACTTAATCTGAGCCTAGCCTAATACACATGAACAGAGACAGCCTAAATTGAAAAACTGTAAGTAAGAGCAAACACACTTGCTTCAAATGTTTTGAAGCAGAAAGGGAAGAATTTTATTTTGTGGTGATTTTTAAAAATAAAAACATGGCACAAAATGACCCACAAAAATGCAGAAGATTGTTCTGCAGTTTCAAAAACTTCTGCATTCAAGGACACTGGGTAACAGTGTGAGATATGAGTGTTCACAAGGCAAGGTCAACTGGAGTTTTAGACATGACTTACTTCCTGTGCTATTCTGAAATTAATCTCAAGTGTTCAGAAGAATCATTTCACATGATGGAAAAAATGCTTTGACAACCTCTAGCTTTTGAAAGTAATTTCAAGAAAAGGTTTAGTAAAACATGAGATTTCACCTATGACTTAGCAGTTCCTTCTACTCCCAGTAACTTCTCAAATACAAACAAGATATGTGTCTCATTTCCAACAAAGTCAGAAATTGGGCAAATTTTATGAAAAAAAAAATCACAAGTTTTTTCACTATTCTGCTGTTATCTGTAGATGTACTTTTCTCCCATCCCCTGTAATTAAGGTGCTAGAGCTTACAAAACACAGCAAGCATAGCTGGCCTTGGTAAATTAGCACATAGCCAAATCAGTTAATAGATGTGCTGCAGATGATGTACAGTCTCAAATGCAGTCAAATTCATAGCTTACTCAAAATTAAGGCAAACTCTTCCCCTTTGGAAAGGTAACATACCATTGTCCTGAGAGCTGGAATGCCTGATAAGGCATTATTTGATAAACACTAGACAACATCTTTCAAATTTCAAAGGCATTAACAGTCAGTAAAAAATGCCAAGTGAATCAAAGAAATTTCTTAGGATTTTAATGCCAAGTTATGCTCAAATTTAGTCTTGATGAAGTCACCAGGCTCAAGAACAAGGTCTAATTACTGTAAAATCCACTAAAGACAGAACACACGTATTCTGTGAAAATTACTTTAGTTCTCTAACTGCTACAGAAGGGATAAAGAACAAAGGCTAGTTTGTGTTTACTCTTATTTAAGCACTCAGTTACTTCTAGTGAAGTAGAGCATGGAAGACTTAATGACTGCGTTGTATAGTTTCACAGAACAGGTCTGTATTTTTTTAAGCAGTATGGTTAAAGCAGCTTGCAAAACGCAGTAATGACAGGCCTACAAAAATTCTCAGATTGCAAGTTATAACTTCATAAATTCCAAGCTGACATCTATGTTATGCTGGATAACATCATCGATGAAAATGATGTTATCATTTCGGAATTCAACCGGCACAGATAAAGTTGAAAATACCCTGTCAGCAAATTAATACCTAGTTTTCTTCACCGCACTGAACATTTTCCTAGCATGATAAGCGGATCTTAACACCCACCTCAGCCATCTGTTAGCAAAAAAAAAAGGGCTCCTGGCAAAGATGCTCGCACGCTGCGCCGCACCCCGCCCGCAGGGGCCCCGGCGAGCGGGCTCGGAGCGCGGCCGCCGCAGGGAGGGGCC
>VWYI01020256.1:135224-152438 GCA_013399455.1 Anthoscopus minutus
CGGCACCGCCGCGCCCCGCCCGCTCTGCCACGGCGTCTCGGCCGCGCCCCGCCCGCCGCCCGGGCCCGGCATCGCGAGCCTGCTCCGCCTCGCTGGGCCCGGGCCATGGCATCAGCCCTTAGGCTGCTCCCCTGGTTGGGTCTTCCCAGTGGAGCAGGGCACCGGGTTAGGGCATCTCCCGACAAAAACCAGGCGTGACTGAGGTGCGATCTGACAGGTCCTGAAGGCCATACGTTGAGGTTATGCTGTGATCAGGATCTCCTTCCAAGAGCAGCTAAGGGACCTCTGGGGATCATCCAGTCCAAGCCCCTGCCAAGGCAGGATCACCTAGAGCAGGTGATACAGGAACGAGTTCAGGTGGATTCTGAGTATCTCCAGAGAGGGAGTGTCCATGACCCTCCCTAAACATGAAGACCAAAGTGAAGCACATGGGGAGAAATGACCGTGCAGTCCACAAAGCATCCAGCATCTCTGGATGGATACAGGCAGCCACTGGGACCCTGCCAGGGACCCTGCACCCTCAGCACCCAGTAGCTGATGTGTGGACTTACAGGATGTCCTCTTGCTTATGGGAAAACTAGGACAACTGCAGGAAAAACACAGCAATAAATGTTTTCAGGTTCACGTCCTGAAAATAATTGCAGACAATTGATTCCCCCACCCTTTCCCCTCCTTGTTATTTTCTTGACTGAAAGAGATGCTAATATAAGATTAGTATCTTGACTGAATCTCCTGCTACAGGATAACATTTGAGTATGAATGTTTTTGGAAAATAGTGCTACTAAATTGCTGTTGGCTAATGAATATAAATAATGCTTGATACATATGGAAATTCTTCTGTTCCTTTTACAAAAGGTCTCTGCATTTTTAGCAACCAAAGCATTTCAATATATCTTTCTTCAAGCCATTATTTTAGAATTACTTCTTAAGACCTTTTATTTGTCTTTCTTGTGGCAATATACCATGAGCGACTAATTACGTTTTTTTAAAGTACAATAAATCTTATAGAAATGACTGCTGTCTTTACAGGCGCATGCAGATAATTTTCCTTCTTATCCTAGAGAAGTTAGTTGATACCAATTCACTTGTCCGTAGAATCAGAGTTACTGTCCTTATCACAGCACTTCTGTGAATGCAACACAAAGAAACAAATACATAAAACCAACATTAAATTGGAGATTATGGTCATCATCTCTGCTTCCCCTTACTACAGAATAAAGAGATCCAGATGCTGCATGCCAAACAGCAAGCATGTAAATCATAACTAATATATGATTAAAATCATCATTTGAGACCAAACACTTGTGTATATATGGTAATTCTAGCTGCAATTTTTTTCTAGTTAATTCAGTAAAAGTACATTTCAGATTTGCCTTTGGTGTCTAGACTTTATGCTTATAAAATGACAGGCTGTGCTAGAAGCAACTAGGTTGCCACCAAGTTGCAAAATTCTAAACTTTGCAAGTGATCCTGTAAATCTTTGACACAGAACTTAAATAAGCTTATAGCTAGCAAGATTTTCTGATGAACGAACAATTAGATTAGTGTACCAGAAGTGCACTTCCTTTCATGGTATTTCCATATGTGGACTGCAAATTCAAAACCACAGGAGAAGGTGTTCTCAGATTAGTGAAGGGTTTCATATTAGAGGTGCATTTTGTTTGGTTTGGTTTATTGCTTCTCTTTGAAATTTTAGATTATTTTTGTTAAATGCAGGGGCATGTATTAACTTCAAATTACCCACCTTTGAGTGTCTGCAGTGTGGTGTTCACATTTAAGGTAACTTTGAACTTCCCCAGCACAGTCTATAGAGAATTGTCTCTGTAGTTGATGTGGTCTAGGGGATCTGCTTGACCAAATGTATTGTCTGTTCCTGGGTAAGAGACAAGTGAATAGTCAATACCTGCCTCTGAGTAGGATTCTGCTGCAAAACTAAAAGGTTATTTTGGCTTTTGCAGCCGGTGTCTGAATATGTGTTGTGCCACTATAACTGTGGACAGCATTCTTTAAAGGATTCCTGATGCTGAAAAGTAGCTTTCTTTTCACTGTGGTGTCTGTGTGGGGGACAGGAGACTACTCCTCTGTGATCATAGCCACTGTGCTACATTAATGCCTTCACAAATTTACCTTCGTATTGAAAGAAGCTCCAGGCCTGGGTTTTCTTTCTGTATACCTTCTGTGCCAAACTCAAGTTTTTGCTGCAATGACAGTCCTGTAACATTTAGGATTTTTTTTCAAACCATATGATAAATTTATTAATTGCTAGTTAGTATCATGTATATTTATGGCAACATTTATTTCTGGCTTATGTATTTTATTGTTTAGCTCTATGATGCCTTTATAGGGAATTCCGTTCTGTTTCAGTATTTGGCTTGTTAGCCTAAACAAAGTAGAGCTCTTCTGAACAGTCTTCAGAAGCTATGCTTTGCATTTCCAAAGCTACCTTTTATTTGGCTTATTCATGTTAGTTCATATTTCATGTGTGATCAGAATCTTAAATTGTGTTGGAGAGGTGATCTTACCTCATTGCTTAGACTTTGCTTCTGCTGGGAATATTTCTACTAATACACCTTAGGTTGCATTTTCTATGCTATGGCAAGCCTGTAGGCAGCGGTATATATTTAGCAACTCTTCCGTATCAGTTGTTTTGCAGATTCAGCAATGATGATATAAATTTTTGTCCCTAAAAAGCAATGCAGTCTGAAGACCTACTGTCCTGAGTGTTCAGAGTCCTGAGTGTCTCTAAGAAGAATCAGGAAAACATAGCCCTAAAACCAAAAGCTGTGGAGGCTCTGGAGCCAAGGGCAATAATGGCATGGAAGGAAGCCTCTGTGGTATAATAAGGAAAAGGTTTTCCCCCACGTGAAAATATAGGGAGTCTTCCCCCATAGCTCTTTGCACAGACATTTTAATGAACCCCAGTTCACTATATCCAGTTAACGTGTTGGCTATCCCTCCCCTTTTTACCTTGTCTGTCTTTCCCCTGGCAAGTTCTCCCTTCCCTGTTTCCCACTGGCCCCAGTTTGGTGCAATCCTCCACCCGTTACCCCACTGGCTCCCCCTCTCCCTAACCCTGCCTATGCACCACTTTCCCTTATCCCTGTTGGACCCTGACCCTCTGGTCCGCCCCTCTTTACCCATATCTGATCCTGAGCCCTCAGCCTGTCCCTGCCTCTGGTCCCTGGTGGCTCATAAACCCCTCTGGACAGCCACACTAAAGGTCCCTCTCGTGATTCAGCTGTGAGCTGGATGTGCTGGAGTGTGTGCAGGATGTCTGCTGCCAGGCTGAGCTGCTCCCCGCTGGAGACTTCTTTCAGAAGATAGCATCACCCCCCTGTGCATGACACTACAAAAAGCGGTGTCTTCCTTACTAAAAGTTTTTGCAAAGAATTCAAATACAAATGCTACCACGGCCATGCCTACCTGTGCTCAAACCCCAGAATGAATTCCAGAGAAGAGAAGTAAAAGTCAATCTGAGGTATGCTCAGGCATTGAGGTGATGTATAGAGAGGCCACCTAACTTTGGCACAGTTTCCAGAAAGACTCAGGTCTCCTTCTGCTGGCCATTAAAGGGACAGTTTTTCTTTTTTTTTGGTAAAAAACCAAAGTTTGTCAGCAGGGGTAAATTGCAAGAGATAAATTATGAGTTTGTCACAAATCAGAAAACCCCATTTTCCCTATGGTTTGTGGGCATAGGTAAAAGTTAAGAGTTAGTCTAGATCATTGGTTGCATAAGTCAGCATTTCAAAAGTACCTAAAGACATGGAATTGTGGTCTAATATTTGAAAGTGTCCTGAATTTCAAAACTTAGGGAAGCAGTGGCACCAAATCTTTCTACCAGAATATGTCAAGGCCTGTTCAGAAGAACTAGAGGACTGTCCTCACAGGCCCCAGGTGTATTACTGGAACATAAAGTTGTCTCTGTGCTTGATTGTAACCAGCAGATGTTTATGGCTGGCACAGCGTGAGTGGCTACTTTAAACTGGACTCATTTCCTATGCGTAAGCCCTGTTTGTCATGTAACTACTGTTGTGTGAGAGATACCTGGAAAGGTAAAGAATGTATTTGGTAAAATGCAATGTGAAAAAGCTCTGACATTTAGAAATAATCATATGTCCAACTGTCACTCCAGATAAAGGGGAGTTGCTGTAGGAAGTGGTCTATGAATCTTACAAGTAGTTTAGACAGGCCAAGAGGATCTGTGGAATAAATGTGGCTTTCTGTATATATCGATATAGAAAAATCCCTACGCTGTACTATTCCAAATCTTTAGTCACTTTAGAAAAAAGTGCCCCTGGGATCCAGAGTTTTGACAATACCTTGCTCTTGGTTTTTGCGAAGCAGTGCAAATCATTTGTTTGGGGCAGAAGTCAAAAAACTACTAAGTCCTATGTAATGATCAGAATTTCATTAACATTTCAAATGCTCTTTTTCACCATTTGAATCACTGTCACAATGACTAAATCTTTATAAAAAATCAAAACCTTTCCACTATCTTTCATATTAATAATGAACACTGGATGAAGAAGGTTCTCCCAAAGTGGTGTCTTAATTAATACACTTTGCAGTATAACTAGCCTCTGGGAATTCAGATATGCTTGCACAGGGAGACTTTAAAATTTAAATATTCCTAATAAGCTTTTTCTTACAGTTAATGTTAATTGAGGACTACAGACAAGAGTGATTACTCTCCTACTAAAATAATTCCTCAGTTGAATTCCTGCAAGAATGTCTTTTGTTCTTTTTTGGGTGTTAGTCACAATTTAAATTCAGGAATAGAGTATTGTGATTTTTCTATCAATCTTTTTATCAACCCTTTTTTCTTTTCAGTACAGATTGTTAATTTTGTTTGCTGTGGTTGTCCCAGATTAGACAGAATGAGACCAGAGACCACAATAAACCTTGGTAAGTAGTACTGGAGTTTTTGCACTCTCAGAACATGAATCGCTCAGTTTATAAAGCTGAGTCTAAACTGAAAAAATAAGAGTAAATGACTTATAATAATGCCCAAAAGACAAAGAAAATATGAGTTTAAATTCTAGGTTGCCAGCTGTTAGATATATTTTCTCAGGCTGAGTAGCCAGTAATAAAAGGAGACTAGGGACTGTGATTTTATCATTAGATGTATACCTCTGCTGTTTTCTTATTTCCATATATTGGCTTTTGCAACCTGCATAACAGTCTTTATATGTTGGGATGTTATTTTTTTACAGTTCTACCAGCAGGCTAGTTCTTAAAAAAATAAAGAGGGCAATTCAGAGTACAGAATATGTAAGCCAAACAGATTGACTTTTGGTAAATCACCTGCACTGTTTGTGTTTAATTTACAACACACTTCCATGCTTCAGCTTGCTGGTTTAGGACACAATCTGTTTTATAAGACACAGCACAAGCCAAAAGCAAGAGATTACTGAGAAACAAAACAATGCTGCAAAATTGACTCTTCAAAGCCAGAGTTCCACAAAGCACTTCATGTGTTTGTCTTTCCTAAATGCTTGCTTAGAAGATGGACTTTTCTAGCTAGACATGTAAAACTTGGGTGTTCATTGTATGAACAAACTGACCACCCAGCTGCTGAAATATTCTGCTCTTCCGAAATGCTCCAAATGCCTTGTACGGTAAATAAAATTAAATTTATACATATGTACCATGGTTCTGTCAATGAGATGAGGTGATTTCACCCTTTAAGACAATTTTTTTAAATTAAGAAATTAAAATGGCACTAGAAGTTTATCTACATTTATATTGTAATTTGATAGTGTATTTCTTCACTAAGCAGAAGAACAGGTCATATTAGATCATGGTAAGACCAGAAATTCTGTCTCAACTTAGATTCTGTTTCACAATAAAATAATATGAAAGGATAGATGGAAAAGTTTCCTTTTTTATTTATTGCCTAAGATACTCAACTTCTCTCCCAGAATGTGATCTTGTGATCCCTCTATTCTTCAACAAAAGCCTGGACAGATTATGCAGTGTGTGCCATCCCTTATCACGCTGTGAGATGTGACTAAATTTGCACATTTGCAGTTCTTTGAGAATTCATAGCCATGGGTAGCCAGTAGAAGTCCTTCTTAAATAATTTTTACGTAATGCTTCTGCAAAGCAAGAAAATACGAAAGTTTCATCTAGTTTTAGACAAACTTTTAGTTTTGTCTAATCTAGGTATTATTAAATTGGATATACTTTTCCTTGGTTAAACAAAGAGCCCAGTCAGTGAATTCTCCAGGCATGTTCTAGTTGTAGCTGATCTCCCAGTGATTGGTTCTTTATTTTTCATTTCAAAGCCACAGCCTCACTCTCTATGTTTCTTGGGCCTATCTCTGTCTCTTACCAGTAACATTTATACATGGCCCAGGTGAGAATTCCCTCTGTCTCATAATCATTTGTGATTTTTTTTTCCCCCAAATACCAGATATGTCCATGCCTCATGTTGTTTTCTAGTACCAAGATGTATCAGTGATTACATCTACTGAGAGTGTGGGATGAAAACTGATGCTCCCGCCTCTCTAACTCTCAGCCCAACAGGGTATTGAAATGTATTTCTTTTTAGGTGTAGATCAGTACACTGGAAGTTTTCAGCAAATTGAAAGTAATCATGGCAAATGTGATGGCCCTCAGAGCTACTCTGAGATGACTTTCTCTGTATAAGTTTGCTTTGATATGTAGTTAGATGCTTGGATAAAAAAAAAAATATTTCACCATATGATACAACTCCAGCTTCATATGAGTACTTAGGGAAGAATCTTGACACATTTGGCACATAGGAGATTGTAAAACATTATTTGTGGTGGTGAATGGTTGCTCATGAGTGGAGTGACTGTAATAATTACTGTAGATTTTAATGTAAAGAATAAAATGTTGCATTTTATTTTCTAATTTGCCATCTGGCAGGAAGTTTTCCATATCTTTATAAAAACTTATCAAATATACACAGACTTGAGCAAAATCACAGAAATATTAGTCCATACTTTCACTTTGGGGAATGGGCCCATCAAACTGGAGTATATCAGCAACTGGGCTGTGGCATAGTTCTATTTTTAATTACAGAAACCAGAAATAGAGGGAACACATACTAGGTCAGAATAATTTTCACAATATATTCTTAAATATTTCATGCCATTTATTCAAACTGTAGAATTTAGAGATAAAAAAAATAAATCTTTGATTATTTGATTCACTGGATAGTATTTGATTAGACATAGTTTTTCCTTGATTCTCTTTTTTGGCTTACTGTGAAATTTCATATTGATTTAAAAGATTGACATACATTGATCTCAGAAATGGAGTCAAGGTTTCTGTTTTTATTCAACAGCATGAGACACACTTTGATTTCAGAGCCTTATTAAGCTGATATTTGCTCTAAGATACTAAGTGTAAAATAAATATTTGGTTATGGAAGTTGTATTATGAAAATAATATCCAGCAACTATGGAAGTTTTTTTATCTTAAGCCATTACTGGCACTGGCAGAGTAAGACATGGAAGGAGGAAATGAAAGCATGAGAAACCACAAGCAGAATGAAGAGCTGAAATTGCCCCCTCTGCCTCTTACTCACAATCATCTTCCTTTTGCTTGAAGGGAGGTAAATATTTGCAAAATAAAAACTTAAGTATGTGATTTTGGCTTTCATTTAATAATGAGCACAAAGGAGATTTTGAGAATGAATGTGTTCCACATTGATTATAACACTTTATGATGGGATTTTTGTTTGTTTCGTTTTTTAGATCCCACTTCCATGATGTTTGTGAGTATTTTGTTGATTTTAAGTGGGATTCAATCTTATTTTCTCAACAGATCATATATAAAATGTGCTAGGCAAAATTCCTCCAATAAATATTTTTTTTATTTTGTGTCTCTCTACATCAAAATTTCTTATGTGCCTCTTCTTAAACACATAAACATGTTAGAAGTGTTCATTAGATTTTTGTGTCCATTTGGGAAGGCCATGTAGATCATAAACATAACAACTGCTGCCAAGTATTGTCATTTAAAATGCAAAGGAGTTAGTCAGAGATCAAACGTAGGCAGCAATGGGAAAAAAAAGAGTGTTTTGCTGGCAGGCACTGCTGGTTGTCTCTTTCCTTATTGATTCCTCCCTTTGATTTTTCTTTAAATACTTTTGGAGAACTAATTCTATAAAAAGTCTATTTAAAACTGAAGGGAGGAACTAAAACTGAGCTTCAAACCCAGTTTTGTATTTTTGAATATGCTTTTTGTGTGCATCTAACTGCTACTAAGCCAGCAAAAATCTTTTAGCTCTGGGATACTGCTTACATTTCCTGAAAGTACAATCCTCTTACCTACAGCTCTCTCTACTTCCCTCTGATCCTAGGGACCACTTCATTCAATTTCCACCAGTGTGAAATTCTTGCTTTTTGTGAACCTAATTCATTAGCAATAGAATGGAAAGAGCTGGTGTAGCAATGCTGTGCAACTGGCAGTTCAGGGAGAAACTCCACTGAATGCTACTACTCATCTGAATACCTTAAAATCAGTCTCTGGTGTTACTTTCTTGGCTTGATTTTCTCTCAGTATTTCTGATTATGCTGTTTCCTAAGTATTCTCTCCAGGTATTCAAACATCTATTTCCAGAACTTTTCTCTCAAGGATTCCTCCTGCAACCTCAGGTTCCTCATTTCTCTCATCATTTCCCTCACTGATTTCTGTACTGTAAGCAGAATCAAATGAGGCTAGCTCCTCATTTGCATTTCTGATATGGCTTGAATGACTATATTACCCCTTGTATGCATTTTATGCACCATAATCAAGATTTGAGACAGCAGAGTTAGTAGAGATTACTTGTACCTACCTTTTCCTGAAACCAAACTTAAGCATACAGATGGGATTTGACCTTGTGAAAGAAGATTCTTGGGCATCTCAAAGTACCCCACATTCTCTCACCTGTCCAGTATCCTACATAAAATCACCATATGCAGTTGGGATAGATGGAGGCTGTTCAGCCATGTCTTGAAAGGCTGGGGCTGTTTGCACCTCAGATAAATATGTGACTAAGTGGGTTTCAAAGTGTCTGCAGTACAGCAGACAAACGCGGAGATTTGCTTAGTGCATGGTGGCTGAGTCACTGTAAAGCAAACCACATTAATGTCTTAAGAGTCAGCACTTTGCATACCTGCTGAATATAGACTTTAGCCCATATTTACACATAGGCATGCCCTCCCTGCTGACCAGTCCTGCAGGATATTTTACCTCACAAGTCTTGGTGTCTTTGCCCTTATGGCAAAGAGATGGAATGATGTCATGGATTGCTCTGACAAAGCATTGCCAACAGGCAAAGGGGGAAAATTCTGCTGCTCTGCTCAGCTCCAGTACTCAGTACTGGTGAGTGCTACACTGCCTCTGGAGTCCCATTCTGGATAGCCCAGTGCAACAGAAATACAGGTGTGCTGGGCCTTCCAGTGGAGGGCCATCAGGATGCTGAAGGAACTGGAGCATATCTCCAGCAAGGAAAGGCTGACAGAGCTGAGACTGTTCAGCCTGGTGAAGGCTCAGAGGGATTTCATTCATGTGTAGAAGTATCTCAATGAGTGGGTAAAGAGTACAGAGCCAGGCTCTTATCACCAGTGCCCAGTGATGGGACCAGGGGCACTGAGCACTCACCAACACACAGGAGGTTCCTTCTGAACATCAGGAAAGAGCTTTTTACTGTGAGGGTGACTGAGCACTGACACAGGTTTCCCAGGGAGGTTGTGGAGTCTCTGTTCTTGGAGATATTTGAAATTCACCTGAACATGGTCATGGGCAGCCTGCTGTATGTGGACCTGCTTAAGCAAGGGGGTTGGAGCGAATAACCTCCAGAGGTCCCTTCTCTCTTCAACCATGCTGTGATTCTGTAATCAATTTCATTTGTCCAGTACAGTTCTTGGCAGAACCTGAACATCCCTTTGTACTATTATTTCTATTTCAGAACTACTGTGTTATATGAATGAGTAGATAACTCTTAGGTAATTCAATTTCTCTACATTCAGAGCTCAAACTTTTTGGATCTTAGACCTTGAATTTGGAGTTTCATTTTAGCTCTTTCCAGTTCTGTACTTCCCTCAAAGTCCTCCACAGAAATCTCAAATGTAATTTCCATCAGCTGATGTGTTTATTCATCCATTATCTTAATCAGTCATCTTTTGTGTATGTTATGCTATAGTTGTGTGTGTGTCACATCAGTTAATATGCTTGATGCATAAACATCTGGTTTGCTAACAAAATGATTATTATTTTTGCCATGAACAGAAACAAAAATTAGAAGCAAATGCTGCCACTGACATTCTTTGAGGTAATTGGGTTTTTCTTTGCCAATGGCTTAGAATTACTGTGTAGCTATTTTTGTGTATAACAGATTTCATAGCTCTAGTAGAAGGGATGAGGTCACTGTTTCAAATCTATGGAGATACTGAACAGCGTGCAGTAGTCTGCTTGATACAGTCATTTATAGGAGCTCTGCATTGTTCCTGTTTGCACTCACTGTGAATTCAGAAATCTATACTTGCTATCAAAATAGCATATGCACACCCTTTAAGGCAAATTCTCCCCTTTTTGATTGCTGAAAAATTTTTTTTTGCAGGGAAATTCTTTTCTGGTACTGTTCCAAGGCTTTTGCTTGCAGCTTTAAAACTGCTGCCATTCCTAGTTTGAGGAAATGCCATTTTAACAAAAAGCATTGCTTTTTTATGAAATATTCCCATTACTGCTATGGATCAGTAAACCACCATACCAGAGAAAATACCAGAAAATACCAGATTTTGGATGCTGCTGTGGTACAGATGACTGTTGTCCTTATGCTTCTTTTAGTAATGCTTTGTGAATAATACTGACAGACACAAGTTTTCTACATGCAATATAATTCTAGGCCTTGGCAAAAAAACTATTTTAATTTCATTTTTAGATAGGCAAGATTTTTTTTTAGAAACAAAAACTCTTCCTTTCCCAGTAATCACTTTTAGCTACAGTTCCTTCAAATGACGAGTAGAAAGCCTTTGTGTGAGTGGAAGGACATTCTTAAAAGTATGCAAAAATTTCTTGGACCAGTTAGCTGCATGCTGAATAATCATGACTGAAAAGTACTATCCAACCAAAACTAGGTGAAAACCAGGTGACTTGATATGAGTATTTTTTTTTGTTGAATATCAGAATAACAGAAGAAGCTTATTGTGCCTTTTTCTCACAGCAAATCCATGATTCCAGAAATATTAAGAATAGAAAGGTTTCAATTCGTCTCTATTCTTGAGAATAGATGTGAAATATTATTTTTCTATGTTTTGATCATGCTGTCTATGACTATTCGTCTATCTGCAGTGGAATGGGGCAGAAAAACAGAATGTGAAATCCCTTTTTTTTTCCAGGCTCTCCCTTTCATTTTGCAAGATGTGAACTTTTTTCCCCTTAATAATAACAAGAAAAGTTGTTCCTAAAAGGCTTGACCTGAATTTTCTGTCTAAAGAAGGTTACACCCACATCATTGGGATAGAGAAATGTGACCCCTTGTTATCAGTGGGTACTAAAGCTCTGATTATCTTTTTGTGGGTTCAGTATGAGCATCCAAAGCCATCAGCCTGAGATCTGACCTCACATTCTTCCAGTTTCTTATGTTTTTCTGAGATACTTACAGTTTTTATGTAAACCTTTCCTTCATTTCAAAGAGGATTTTGCTCGAAAGAGTTGTGCAGAAATGTTCCAATTCTTTATTTGAGGTGAGTTCCTAAAGTTGTAAGGGTTCCATGTGGTTAGGAAACTTTTAAGTAGGAGTAGAGAGTGAAACAATGCCATTACAAAAATTCTATTGGTATTTGCCTAACAACCCTCCTGAAATCCAGGCAGGCCCTTAAAGAGTGCTCCTTTTCCTTCTTACAGCAAAGGCATTCAATCCCAGAGCTTTTTAGTAAGACATGAAGGGACTGCTCCATGGTCTTCACTTCTACATTGCTTAATTAACCTAAGACTTAGTTAGTAAGGATTATCATTCTCTATCCAAATCTTACTGACAGATTATGAAAAACATGTGTTACCAATTACAACTAACATAACTACAGTAATCTATTGTAGTTTTTCATTAGTGAGTTCTTCCATGTTTGTTAGCCTCTTAGTCAAGAACTGTGAGGGGAGCAGAGCTCTCTCTGCAGTAGCCTCTTCCAAACAAGACTTTATGAAAAGGGCTAACAGTAAAGCTTCTGCTGCCAAAGTGACTATGTAGTCCTTTGGCATATGAGTCTCTGAGGATGTTCTGCCTGACTGGCTGTGCTACCTTTCTACTCAGGTCCCCAGAAGTGTAAGTTGTCCTTGTTTTGGTACAAAGCACTGGCTTACAGGACAAGTTTTGTAACTGCTCTTTCCTTAGTGCAATATAGTCAAGCAAAATGCTTGAGAAACTTGACAATAACTCTTGTTATTGTAAAAGAGGGAGAAGAGACTGTCGTGATCTTAATATGCATCCATCTGCTATGTGACTTCGTAGCTTGCAAACGCTGCGCTGCATCCATCTGCTATGTAACTACAAATGGCTTTCTGAAACTCTTAAAGAAAAGGATCTCACTCCATAATTCAGGCTTGGAAGATTTATTAGACAAAATGGGACAAGTTAAAATGTCAAAGAGGGAAAGTTCATCTACCGTTATTGAGGAAAACAAAATTCTGACTTGTCTGTATAATTCTTGGAAGATGCTCCAGTCTGGGACGTCTGACTTGTTGTTGGAGAGGTCCAGCCCCAGCTGGAAGAGAAAGGTAACATTTTCTGTGACCAGCAGGACTGGAGACAAAGCCCAAGACTTCTAGAACTGGAATTGCTAATGACACACTTCAAAAAGAAGAATGAGGCTGGGAAAGTCATAGGAAGGGTCCTCACACAAGCAGCAAATAAGACCTGTCATTGCAAAGAAATCTAACTGTCCTGCCCTCTTCTTAAAAGTACTGCTGTAAACCAGAAACTTGAACCAGAAGCATGATGTTTATCAGGTTTCTAGAATCTCTGTGGACACTCTCTGCTGTGTTCTCTGCTTTATCAATGTTTAAATTTCCAAATGTCCTCTGTCATCTCTTCTAAAGCATTCAAATAATGAATCCTCCAATAGATCTCACATGCATTTACTGTGACTGTGTGTAAGTTGGAAGTATCCTATGTTAACAAGGCTACCTTCCTCTGCATATTTTGAGTGAACAAAAAATGTGGAACAGTTACTAGACATCATATCTTAGAAAAGATCTGGTCTGTAGGATCTAGCAAGCATGGGATAAACCCTCCTACAATACAGCACTGAACAGCTAAATTGTAGGACTCAGGCTTGTGCCCTTGGTCCTACAGGGAAGTAAAACTTCTGTGTTTACCAGCTCACTGTTTGCACTCAATCTACAGGTTTCTATTAGAAGGAAATCACATCTGCTGTCCTATAAAGCCCTGTTTTGGACAATGATAAAGTCATATGTACTGATGATATCACGTGACCTCAGAAAATATCATTAATAACTTCAAAAAAAGCACCACATTTCTAATAAAATGGATTTAGCATATGAGACCTTCCTCTTTACCCTTCCCAGTAAAAAAAAAATTAAGGATGATGTAGAAGGGTGTCATTACTCAGGTTCATGGGTATGTCAGTCAGAGTGGGGTTGTCCTAATGATAAAACTTGGAGGCATGTAGAAGATGTCTGTTGCTAATGCATACCATTATATTAAATTAGTTAGTTGCAACATATTAAATAAATGCATGCAGTGATCTTATTTTTTTACTGTTGTAGGGATGTCACCATGGTTCCATTTAGGTGACTGTTTTGTGAGAAACTTTTGCATAATCAAGCTATGATGAAAGAAAAATGAACTCAGTATTATATAATAAAAACAATAGTAACAATAATAATAGTAAACCCTGCCTCATGACTCCTTAAAGTCTCAAAGCTGAATGTCAAATAAATAAGAGGGGAATTAAAATAATCAAGATTTTGTTTGAAGAATGGGGATTTTGGTTTTGTTTCAAATGTATTGTTTGCTCTTCTGAACTTTAAGAACAATATGCTATTCTCAGATACTGCCTTGCAGCTGTAAACAGTAACAGCATTTGTAGTCATATGTTCAAAGAAAGAAATGAGCTTTGAAATATCTTAATTGGATTCTGTTAAGGGTAATTTTCTAGGGTAATTTGCATGAAAAAGAACTCCAGTACACCGCTGGACCTCCCCTCCCCTCCACCGATGGACCTGTAGTAGCAATTTTCAGCAAATGCCCTAAGAATAAACACCTCTATGCACAGATTCAGATCCTGATAAAATATGAATCTGATTTACAGCATGGGTTTGATGCAGAAATTACAGGGTACAGTCAATTTCTGCCCTAAAAGCCAATAAATAAATGCAATATTCACTTCAACACCATTACCCTAAATTTACATCACAGGAGCTGAATTTGCCTCAGCGGTCTCACATCTACTCAGGAACAATGGATTTTAGAGACATGGAGTTAAGGGAAATTTCCCACTTGTAATTTTCTTTTTTCAGATGATCACTTAATTTCAGTATCTCACTTCATCAGTTTCTCCAGTCATATGTATAGATTTATGGTATACTTTTCTGTCACATATATACCTATTTATATGCACATCAGATAAACACAGCTGAATAAGTTACATTTTTCCTATTACAAGTTACATTTTCCTATTTTAAAGGTATTTTCTTATTGAAGAATAAGTCTTTATTTTGGAAAGTGTTTTCAAAATATTTGTTTGGAATACTATAAAAGCAACTGCCAGGTCAGAAAAGGACTGACTCCAAGGGTTTTGTGGACTTTTTTTTTTCTTCTTGTGTTCCCAGATTTCCTTCTTGCAGTTACATGTTTCTCTTGGTAAAGGATATTTTGGGATTTTTTATGAACTATCAATATCATACATGAAAAAGGCAGGTTGTGTTATTAAGTTAAAGACCCTCGGATGGAGAAGTAGTAATTGGCAGCTTCAAAAGCAGCTATTTGACACTAACCTCTCCCAAAATTAGCTTGAAATATTAATGCCTGAAGGAAATCTGCTCCTGGATGCCAATGCTTAGTTGAATAGTTATAGTTTAAGTTTGTTTTATTATTCTTGTTGTTGGACAGGAAATGTTGCTTATATCTAAATTTCTGGTTCAGTTGTAGCTTGTGATCTCTCCTGTGAGAAGAGTTAATAAATGTTGGACTGTGTTCATGAGGAGGATGTAATTCTTGCAATTCTTTGTCCTTTGAGGATGCCTAGACTCACCCTGGGTGAGTGGGCATAGAAATGAGATCTGCAGAAGTTATGTGCCTGTACATAAACCTGTGAAGAATAGCACAAGGTGATGTCTAAGACCTGCTTGTCAAGGAGGTAAATGTCTTCTTTTGAGCTTGGGATGCCTTTCTCTTCTTTAGCTTGACTGCTCTTATTAAGTAGGCAAATTCCTTTGAGTAGTTCCATTTGAAGATGATCTTAATAATTCTAGTCTTTTTCCTTAAAGAAAATAATCAGTGTAGTTTTGAACCCATTGTGAGGTAATCTATTCGTTATAGCATTCACCCAGGAGAAGGTAAGCAAGGCCTTTAATTTCTTTTTACACAGTGGGGAAATGCTTTTAAAGGAAGTTTTCTCAGCACCAGAATACTTTCTTGTCTTGAAGGTATATGGTAGAGATTCAAAGCCTCAGACAAAGCATGGGAATTATGCTAAATCTTTGATGCCATAGATCAAAGCTTTATTTTTCAAACTGTTGTGGCACTATTAATTAACAGGCGCTATTGCTATAACCTTTAATAAAGTTGTGTCCTAGGAAGAATGGCTGATAGATTGAGACACAGTGTACTCTCATGATGCTCTGGCCCTTGTTTTTTTTCATGTATGCTTGAGGTACTTTTTTTAAAGAGCAAAATGCTCCAAAGTTCCTGTGGCTTTCAACAGGAGAGGGGAAGAGGTCTTACCTTCAGCCACAAAGGGACACAGCATATGGACCTTGAGCTATATTTAGGACTCTTATTTAAGGTTTTCAAAGATCATTGGTAAAAGTGATGAATAGATGTCCAAAAGAATAGGAACTTGACTTTCTGGAAGAAAAAAGGGTTTGGGGAATGATTCTGAGTCTTGTACTCAGTGGCTGTCATACTCAGAACTACTAAATGAGCTTAGTCAAAAACAATCCTTGTGCAGAACACTTCCCTCCAATGTTTATTTCAGCTCTTTGGCAAGGACAAGTGAGCATATTGGCTTATGGCTAAAAGATGGTAATTGAAAGAGAGGGCTAACCTTTCCTATGTGTGAAGCTTCAAGGTTATATGCAGCACCTTCACTTCATGTACAGCACATTTGTACTTCCTTGTGATGCAGCCTGGCAGACTGGTTCATAGAAATCATGAATTTCAAAGCCCAAGCTGTCAAACTGCACCCTGAAAGCTTTTAAGATAAAATTGCTTCCTGGTTCAGTAACATGTCTTCAAAAAGCTTAGTGTATTAACTTTACTGAAATATAAAAACTAACAGAGACATTGAACAATATAAAAAATAATCTCATCCTACCTGTTAAGTATTATAATGCTCAAGAAAAAAAAGTTCTGCTTTTCCTGTTGATGAAACTGAAAAAAATAATAACTGAATTGCCATGTGATTATGGTTGGTGAGTTGAGCAATTTCTCTGCTTGGGAGATTGTACTGTTGTACTCTTATAGATTACAGAGATGTATGATATATACCTATAATATCCCTATATATCTGTATGCTTATATCTGAATAAATGTGGCTAGAATACCTTTATATGGCTATATCTAATCCATATGATTAGATGGACATATAGATATAAATGAAGATAGATAGGTCTAAAGATAAATACAGATATTTAATTGATGCACTGCATGATTCAACAAACAAGTATTAAGTTAGGGCACCTTTCACTGCTCTGATCTCATTCACATATTAAGGGGGCAAAAACCTATTGCTCCTGGCTGAGTAGTGGAACATATTGATTTTCTTAGTCAGCATGTCCCTACAAATAAATTTTTTATTATGTAAAAAAGCCTCATCAGTATCCTGAAACCCTTCCTCAGTGTTCCCTGTGCTGTAGGCAAAGAGCAGAACCACCTCAAAGTTGTTACCTACCGAGTTCTTCTCTGAAGCTACATATTTCCTATGTAAAAATGCTCCAAAAAACTTTATATTTGATTTAAACAAGCCAAATGGACTCATTTTTAAAGCATTGTGCTGGTTTGACCTTGGTTGGTAT